>PVIW01004216.1:0-139693 GCA_004026585.1 Noctilio leporinus | reverse complement strand
CTTGTTGTTTGTTGATTTGCTGATGATTGCTATTCTGACAGGTGTGAGGTGGTATCTTAATGCAGTTTTAATTTGCATCTCTCTGATGACTAGTGATGTTGAGCATTCTTTCATATGCCTCTGGGCCCTTTGTATATCTTCCTCAGTGAGTTGTCTGTTCAGGTCCTTTGCCCATTTTTTAATTGGGCTGTCTGTCTCCTGAATTCTTTATAAGGCAAATTACTTCTCTGCATTTCATTAGGATTTTTCTCTGGAGTTTTTCCTTGTTCCTTCATTTGGGGCATAGCCTTCTCTCACCATTTTGTTTGCCTGCGTTTGTCCCTATGAGTTGGATAGCACAGACATCTCTTGCAGTCTTGAAGGAGTGGGTTCCGAGTCCCCTGCATGTGGGATAGTTTCGGCGGGCAGGTGTGTGCAGTGCCTACCTGCCTAGGCTGCAGGGTATGTTCCGGGTGGGGTAGCCTGGTTCGTTCCTGCTTCCTTGCCCTTATCGTCTGGGTGGGGTTGCCTGATATACCTGGGGTTCCCCCGGGCCCTTGGCGGGCCCTGCTGCTTTAACTGTCTGGTCCGCACTGGGTCTGCACAGGGTTGCTTGTGAGCTTGCACCTCTAGAACCCACCGGCTGTGCCCCCACTCCCGTTGGAGCCGACTTAGGTGTGCGCTCCTCATAGCTCTGCTTCCTTTCCGGGCTGTACAGCTCCCTCTGCTCGGCCACACCCCTCTCACTCTGCAAGCGCCATGTGCACGCCCTGTGGCTTGAAAGGGTGGGACCGCTCCTCGTGCCTGGGGCGCACACAGTACTTTGAACTCTCTCCTGCGCGCGGGCGGGAGCTCCAGCAGCACAGGTGCCCATGGAGCAGCACCCGTACCCCACTCACTCCACATGGGGCAGCCTGGTGTGTGGGTACCACAGTTTCCCTACCTCCATGCTTTTCTTCCAGTTGCGCGGCCGCCGAGATGTGCAGCAGTGCCCTGCTATCTCCACACTTCATCTGCACCAGACAGTCCTGTGTGCGGGCACCCCAGCATTTTGTCAGCTCCCTACCCTTTCTAGGAGGGAGAGCCCCACATGAACACACAGTAGCACCCCGCCATCTCCGTACTTTTGTTTGGACAGAGCAGCCCCACATGTGTTCTATGAGCTCTGCACTTTGTGTAGGTAGGGGAGCCCCTGCGTGGGTGGCGCAGTTGCGCCTGCGGCATCAGTCTGCTGCGGAGGGCCCCCTTTTACTCACGCTGTGGCGCCCGGTTCTGCTGGGTCCCGCCCCGGCGGTGGCTGGGGACTGCTACAGCACCCCACAGAGCCTGAATGGAGCAGTCCCAGTTCCGGGGAACCACCAGCAATGGCACTCGCCTGTTCCTCTGGGCCTGGGTTGTACCCTCTGCTCCCAGAGTGCTCTGGTGTTTCCCTGAAGATCTCTAGGCGGGCACCCTCCCTGGTCTGTGCCGCAGAAGCTGTGCAGTCGGCTCTCTAGTTCTTTCCTGAAGACAGCCCTCCTGGAATCTTCCGTCCTGGTTTGCTTCTGCTGGGCCTATTGTCCAGCCATCAACCTGTGGCCATCAACCTGTGACCATCATCCTGGAATCTGTGTGGAAACAGATTAGTGTCTTCCTCCTTGGGATTCTCCTTTTTGTAGGTGGAGGACAACTCGAAAAGCTTTCTGAGAAAGTACATGAAAGGAAAATGTCTTAAACAATTGTATGCCTGCAAATAGCTTTTTGTGATTGTTCTTGCACTTGTTAGTTTGGCTGGGTTGAGAATTCTACGGTGGAAAATTTTTAAGTATTTATGTATTTATTTATTTTTAGAGAGAGGGGGAGGGAGGGAGAAAAAGAGGGAGAGAAACATCATTGCGCAGTTGCCTCTGGTGCGCCCCCAACTGGGGACCTGGCCCGCAGCCCAGGCACGTGCCCTGACTGGGAATTGAACTGGTGACCCTTTGGTTCCCTGGCTGGCGCTCCGTCCAATGAGCCACAGCAGCCAGAGCTACAATGCACCTTTTTTTTTTTTTTTTCATTTTCCAGAATTTTGAAGGCTTTGCTCCATCGTCTTCTATTTCCAATGTTGCTGATAAGAAGTCCAGTGTAATTTGTGATACTTTTTATTTGACCTGTATTTTTTTTCTTCTGGAAACTTTTAGGATCTTTTCATTGTCCCAAAGTGTAATTTAATTTTATAGTGATGTGTCTTGGTATGAGTCTTTTCTCATTTATTGAGCTTGGTGCTTGGCGTGTTCTTTCAATCTAGAAATTTGTATTTTCCTTTACTGGAAGGTTTTCTTGTATTATTTTTTTACTAGTCTTTTTTTTTTTTTTTTTTAATGGATATAATGCTTATCTCTAAGGATAGAAATTAAATTTTGTTGAGGTTTTTTTCTTTCCCACCTTACCTCTGTTTCTCCAAATTTCTTTCTTTAGTGTGTTTGTTTTGGCCTTTCTTTCAGGTAAGAAACGTGCCTTAAATTTCCAGTGATCTTTGGCAGTGAGGCACTAAAACACGCTAGGAAGTTCTATATGTGCTGGTTTCTAATTAAAAAAAAAAAACTTTCATCCACTCTCCTACCTGGAGTTACATGGGCAGAGTGGTGATATGCCCTGTTTCTGGTAACCCAGAGAAAATAAGGGAGTTGCAGTTTCTCTAGGTATATGCACTTTTAATCCTCTATCAGCAGATGATACTTATCCCTGCCTTCCACTGTGTCTGCAGTCTGTGAGTTCAACCTGTCAGGTTCCCTCTGTCCAGAGAGGGAAACCTCTGTTCCTCTATGTGGCTCTACAGTATAAATAGGCTTGTTTCTCCTTGCCAGTTGTCCTGTATAAGTCACAGTTTAGCTTTTCCACTCTGCTAAGTCAGTTACCACTTACCCAACTATTTTCCTTTTCCAAAATATATCTTTTGACTACTCTCTTCATCCTTGTTGATTTATACCCTCCTTTTAGGTCATTTTAGTGGGGTTTCTTCCAGGAGGGAGAGCAAGTTAAATATGTAGCTCAACCCTTCATGTTAATAGGACATTAAAAATGCAGCTTATGGCCCTGGCTGGTGGCACAGTGGATAAGGTGCCAGCCTGTGAACCCAAAGGTCGCTGGTTCAGTTCCCAGCCAGGGCACGTAACCAGGTTACAAGTCAGGTCTCCAGCCAGCTCTGTAGCTGGAGGCAGGTGAAAGGCAACCATACATTGATGTCTCTCTTCCTCTCTGCTCTAAAATAATAAATCTAAAAATAATAAAATTTTTTAGAGATAATAAATTCTTCATATAAAGCAGTACTTTTTAAATCGCATGTAAATCACTGTCTCTCGCTTTCTCTTTTTCTCTAAATAAATAAAGATTTTATTTACTTTTAGAAAGGGGACAGGAGAGAGAAGGAGAGGGAGAAAAGCATTGATGTGAAAGAGAAACATCAATTAGTTGCCTCTCCTATGCGCCCCAGCCAGGGACCAATCTGCAGCCCAAGCTTGTGCCCCGACCGGGAATCAAACTGGTGGCCTTGTGGTTTGCAGAACAATGCGCAACCTACTGAGCCCCACTGGTCAGAACTGTCTCTCTTTTTCTAAGTAATATTTTTTCTATCACTGTGAAGCATTGCTATGGAAAAGTTTGAGGAGGTATAGGTTATATATAGGTAATGAAGATTACCATGCGTTACATACAGCTCAGGGCTCAAATATTTGAATAATATCTTTTATAGAGTTGGTGAGACAATTATTGACTGAATATGACATATGTAATAAAGCCATAACTGTTTTTACTCATCTGATTGGTACAAATTGGAAGTCTGGTCTGGTAGTAAATCAAATTAACAAGGATACAGGAAAACAAGTACTCTCATAGGAGTCCTGTCTGGGAAAAGTCCAGCCATTGTTAATATAACGAGAACAGTTTGGGCAACAGTGTAACCTGACAGCCAAGGAGGGTGGACTGGAATGCGCATGCGTAATGACGTCATTGTACTAGTCCATGGGGATGAGATGCTGTTGAGTGAATGTGCACTGTGTGATCATCTCGTTCAAAATGACTGAGCTAGTAGAACAATGCATCTGCATCAGATTTGGTATGAAGCTTGAACATTTCTCTATGGAAACTACTTGGATGAATCAGAAGGCTGCAGCTATGGACAACTGGTGATTGGCAGCTTCATCACAACAACACGCCCACTCACACATCATGTGTCGTGCCACGTTTTCTGGCAAAACACCAAATCTCTCAGGTGACTCAGTCCCCCTGTAGCCCAGATCTGGCACCTGGTGACTTCTGGATTTTCCCGAAACTAAAATCACCTTTGAAAGGGAAGAGATTTCAGACCATTGATTAGATTCAGGAAAATACGATGGGGCAACTGATGGCAATTGGGAGAACTGTGTGAGGTCCCCAAGTGCCTACTTTGAAGGGGACTGAGGCATCACTGTCCTATGTTCAATGTTTCTTATATCTTGTATCTTCAGTAAGTGTCTCTTATTTGTCATATTACATGGCTGAATACTTTCTGAACAGATCTCATATATAGCTACCAAGAGTAAATTGGAATAGCCACTTAGAGGACAATTTGGTAGTCTCTATTAAAATTGAAAATGTATACCCCCTACTCGCAATGATCCTGTAAATTCCACTTGTCTCTACACTAGTAAAACCTGGTGCATGTGCACAGAAGGCATGTACAAGAATATTTCATTATGGCAAAAAACCAGAATGAGATAGATCTATATATGCACTGATATAAATAAATCTCCAAGACCAGCTTTTTTAAAAAGGCAAGTTACAGAATAATATATATATATATAAAGTATAATTTTTTTACCTTTAATACATTTCAATAGGTACACAGACACACATATATGCACATTTGTATGTGTGTGTGTATGTATACATTATATATTATATCTATTTACATATAGTATGTATTTTAGACATTTTCTACAGTATATTAATAACATGGATTCTCTGCATTTACATATATGTATAAATGTCTAAAATAGGTAAATGCTTAGAAAACTATCTGCAAGGCCTGCATAAAGCCAATAACTGGTCACTTTGGGAGAGAGGAATGGAATTCTGGCGGGGGTGGGGCAATCCAGGGGATTTATCCTTTCTATGTATTATCTGGACTTTTTTTTTTTTTAAGATTTTATTTATTATTTCCAGAGAGAGAGGAAGGGGGAGAGGCAGAGAGGGAGAGAGACATCCCTGCATAGTTGCCTTTCACCTGCCTCCAGCTACAGACCTGGCTGGAGACCTGGTTATGTGCCCTGGCTGGGAATCGAACCAGCGACCTTTGGGTTCACAGGCTGGCGCCTTATCCACTGTGCTACCAGCCAGGGCACTATTTTTTTTTTTTAACAAGAATATCTTGTTAAAAATAACAGACCTGGCTGGAGACCTGGTTTGCAACCTAGTCATGTGCCCTGGCTGGGAATTGAACCAGCGACCTTTGGGTTCACAGGCTGGCGCCTTATCCACTGTGCTACCAGCCAGGGCACTATTTTTTTTTTTAACAAGAATATCTTTATGTGTTAGTTATGTAAGTATATACACATACATTATTGCCAGTTTAAATATGCAGGGCAACTCTAACATAATGAGATCAATTTTTGTTGGTTGTACTCAGGTGAATCAGGGAAACGAGTCTATGGAAAACGAGTTCTCTGCTAAAGCCTTATTTAACCTGCCACTGCTTCTCTGTGTCATTTCAGCGCTGGTCTAAGGCCTGCTTATAATCTTGGCCGTCAACTACTCGTTCACCCATTTTCCTTTCATCTTTTCCGGTTATGATAACAGGAAGGAATCTGTTCATTGGGTTTCCACAATCTTCAAAACCACCAAACTTCAGTGTCTAGAATTTGTTTCCTAACTGCATGCAGAACTCCAGTTGCTATTGAGTATGTTTGAAAGTTCTGAATATAGGGATGTTTGTGCAGCTCTTTTTCTTGTTATTTATTTATTTAAAGATTTTATTTATTATTCCCAGAGAGAAGGGAAGGGAGAGAGGCAGAGAGGGAGAGAGACATCAATGTATGGTTGCCCTTCACCTGCCTCCAGCTGGGGACCTGGCTGGAGACCTGGTTATGTGCCCTGGCTGGGAATCGAACCAGCGACCTTTGGGTTCATAGGCTGGCACCAATCCACTGAGCCACCAGCCAGGGCCTTGTGCAGCTCTTTACAGTTTATAAAATATATATATATATTTTATCTTATTTAATCTTCCCAACAACTCTTTGGCATAAATGGTGTCGTTAAGTGTTTATGTGGATAAGGAAACTCCTGGGGGTTCCCAAAACCACTGCCCAGGCTTTATGATTCACCAGGAGGACTCACAGGACTCAGCATATAGTCATTCTCACAGCTGAGATTTATTACAGTAAGAGTATACAAAGCAAAATCAGCAAAAGGCGAAGGCACGCAGGGCAAAGTCTGAAGGAAACCAGTGCGGTCACACAGTATTTACCTAACCTTTCCAGCAATGGAAATGCGTGAAATGGTCTCTGGGAGGTTTCCCTGAGCCTAGAAACCCAGGTGTTTACCAGGGATCATTCATGTGGGTATTCTCTGCCTGGCACATGCCAAAATTCTAGACTCTCAGAAGGAAAGCATGTGTTCAGGATAAATCTTACTGTTCACACAACTTGGGCACAGTGAGCTACTTTTATCCGTTAGGGAATGGTGGGAACCCTACTGGCACCCAAGTTTCTGGACATGAGCCAAGGACCAAACTTACAAGCAGGCCTTTTCAAAGAGAGCAGTCTCGTGCCTGCTCTAGTAACTCTGTTCTGCACAGAAACTCAGGCTAAAAGAGAGGAAGTGACTTTCCTTAAGATATTTAGATTGTAAGTACCAGATAAAGGCTCAAACCCAGGCCTTTGAATTCCAAGTCCATACTTTTCCCACTACGGAACATTAATCTCCATCAAATCAAGTACAAATGTTCTTAAGTATGCGATTGAAGTGCCAAACTTAAGTGCACAATTCCTTAGGAGGTGGAATGTTGAAGCGATTTTCTTCCCGTGCCTTTAACGCCGCCTCTCTGACCTATAACATTTGTAGGATAACATCAAAAATCTAGAATTGGAAGTCATCAGTCTACAGAAGGAAAAGGAAGACTTGCTACTTGAACTTCAGACGACAAAGAAGGATGTCAACCAAGCCAAGTAAGAACCAAATCGATAAATATTATATCAAGTTCCTACTCTGTATGAGGAGCTGTAGAGGAAGTACAGAAGTAAAAGAGCCATTTCCTGCCCCCATGAAATTTAAACTGAGTTGTGGAGGGGAGACCCAAACACAAGAAAAGTTAGTGAATTGATATTTTTTTAAATATTTTATTTATTATTTTTCATAGAGGAGGGGAAAGAGAGAGAGAGGAAGACAGGGAAAGAAACATCAATGTATGGTTGCCTTTCACCTGCCTCCAGCTATGGAACTGGCGGAGACCTGGCTTGCAACCTCGTTATGTGCCCTGGCTGGGAATCGAACCAGCGACCTTTGGGTTCACAGGCCAGCACATTATCCACTGTGCCACAGCCAGGGCTTGAATTGAGATTTTAAGTAACAGGTCATAATGACTGTAAAAGAAGCTGTAACGCAGCATATGCTTAGTAGCCAGATACACTTCTTAGGTAGTAATTGCTCTGAGAGTTCAGAGGCAGGAGATACCAATTTAGGCTGGTATGATCGAGGAATGCTTCCTAAGACTGTAGCATTGGAGCTGGATTTGGAAAGGTTATCAGATCTCCCAGACAGCAACAGTTTCTCCCTGCACTGATGGTAAATGAACTTGTGAATAGAATTAATGTCCAGGCTAGCAAATGGAAAATCAATCTAGTCATATCTTAGTTAAGAATGAAACCAAGCCAGATAACCAGAAAATAATTCTTCCCTCAAATCTCTCCCTTTATCACTATCCTTCTTTCTGTTTACTCAGTGGCTCTGTTACATCTCTCCATTGAGTCTAAGGGTCATGTTCTTGAAAGCTCTGTGACGTGTTTTACTTTCTGTCTCCTACTTGTGTCATCATCATCAGAATTCTTTCTTACAGCTAAGGTGAAGTGAAATGGCTTCAGAGAACCATCCTTTTAACATGGAGTGGTGTGGGGGCTGTGTTGTTGCAATTGTATTGTTATATATTCATAAAAATTGTCCTTTAACTCTGTATTAAGGCCCCATCACTGAAGCAGTTTTGGTTGTTTGGGTGGTATTCATATTTAAGGATGGCTGCGTGACTGGTTGCCTATTTTATATATACCAGGGTTGAGAGCTTGGGACTCTAAAATTGTGTCTTCCGAAGTTAGGCTTCGCCACTTCTGGTCTTCATTTCTATGGCATCTGTGTTTAGGTTGAGTGAGCGCCGCCGCAAACGTCTCCAGGAGCTGGAGGGTCAAATAGCTGATCTGAAGAAGAAACTGAACGAACAGTCCAAACTTCTGAAGCTGAAAGAATCCACAGAGCATACTGTCTCCAAACTGAACCAGGAGATACGGGTATTAAACTCTCATCCATGCATTTACCTCACTGAAACTTACAAACTTAAAATTCCATTTGGAATTATACTATAGAGGTGTTTTCAGGTGAGCCAGTAGCAGACAAGATCATAATTTCAAGCATGTGAATCTCCACAAATGTCCCTTTTGCAGGATACTGTTCCAGTAGTCATTTAGCATCTGAATAACAAAACCCTTCTTTGACATTCAGAGTTTAATGTTAGATTATCTGAAACCAAAGGGCAAACATACCTTAATATTTAGTGGTAACATCCTGAGCACCTTCCACAATCATGTGAAATAATTTCATAAAGTAGTTGCAAAATGATAGACACCTGGAGAAAATTTTCAGTTATTGAATATTCAATTTATCTGCAAAGTAGTGGTCATAGGCCACTTGTAATGAAACCTTTAGTTATAATGGTTGCTAGGTGGATTTGTCCTTGAGGCTTAGAAGATATTTCCTTGAAATTTCATTTACATACCATGAATTTAGAACTGGATTTAACTTGACGGCACATTTTTGCTTTTATTTCTTCAGAGTGTTTATCTGTATAGTCTATACTTGGAAACCCTGTGTGAGCATAGCAAGGGGTATTGTGAGCTTAATCTGAAAATCTGTTGATGACCTTCTCAGCTTAGTTTTCGCTCATGTTAATGTTTAGTCTATGGATCTGCACATCAACCTAGAATAAGTGCAGGTGACTAATATTTATGCTGGTTTTTGTTTTTCTAGGTGATGAAAAACCAGCGGGTACAGTTAATGCGTCAGATGAAAGAGGATGCCGAGAAGTTTAGACAGTGGAAGCAACAAAAAGACAAAGAAGTAATCCAGTTAAAAGAACGAGTAAGTAATGGCACTCCTCCAAGGTAATAAACCCTTCTCTGGGCTTATTCAATCATCATTTCAGATAACTGTTATCTCCAAAAATGTGACATATTCATGAACTTAATAGCTATATTTTTAAATGCTATGTCCAATGAGTAGTCTGTGAACTCTGCCCTTGAAGAATGACTTATTTAAGGAGAAGGTGAGACATAAGTATGGTTTTCTACAACATATGGAATAAGGAGATCTGTGCTTTACACCAAACTAATTGAGAAATGGAAAGCACGCTTCCAATTGGAGTGAAAAAGACAATAGTGGACAGACCTTGAATAATAGGGAGGATGTTATGAGAGGTGCAGGCATTGCAGGTGAAACAGCAGGAGATGACAGCTTTGTAGGCATATTCAAGGAATAGCTAATGGTGGGGGAGGGGGATGAAGGACAGTAGTAGAAGATTCCATTGGGAAGACAAGTTGAAGCTGGATTGTTAAAGAGCCAAGGAGTTGGAACTTTATTTTGTTATCAGGGTAAAGAGTTTTTAAGGTTTTGAAGAAACAAAGGGATATCAGCCAAGTACCACTTTAGAAAGATATGTCCAGGAGTAATGTGTAGAACAAACTGAAGTACTGAGAAACCAGAGACCAGAACACAAGTTAGGAAGTCATTGTATCTTCCAGAAAGATAGTAAGGGACTGAATTAGAGTTGTAGCAGTGTTCTCGGAAAAGACACTGATTTAGAGAAATTTTTAGAGTTGGCTGGAATGTGATATGTTGGGTCAGAGAATAAGGAGAGAGGTACTTCAGAATGGTAGCATGCAGGGGCTCTGTGGGCTCTACTCAGTAAGAGAAGTACAACTGATAACATTTATGAAAACAACCATTAAAAATCTCTGGCCCTGGCTGGTGTGGCTCAGTGGATTGAACCCTGGCCTGTGAACCAAAGGGCCACCAGTTCAATTCCCAGTCAGGGCACATGCCTGGATTGCCGGCCAGGTCCCCAGTTGGAGGCACGCAAGAGGCAACTACACATTGAGTTTCCCTCCCTTTTTCCCTCTTCCCCTCTTTCTAAAATAAAAGTAAAATCTTAAAAAAATGTTTTTTAATTGCTGAAAATTGTCCTAAGGGTGTATAGTAAAGAGATAATTATTCAAGGAACTGCTAAATCTCAGTAAGAACAGCAAGAATATGTGGCATTTCAGTCACAACCAACTTCCTCCCTCCACCCCCAGCTTCCAACCTGTGGCTGTGGTTCCTTCTGTTTCATCCCCCTCTGCTCCATGTTACTGAAGCTGTGTTTCAGCCAGGAGGTCTGGTGGTGTCCCTTCTTCCACGTAGCCCCCATGCATAAGGTCAGGAATACTGGGGCCTGATTACCTCAACCCATCTAACCATAGGCTGTAGGAGAGGCAAGCCAAAAAAAAATAGGGTCTACTGTCCCAGCACAGCATCCTACTTAGAATAGAAATGTCACTCAGAAGTAGACCGCTGTCCCACCCCCAGATCCTGAGCTGGGGTGCGAGGCTCTTCCTGGGGACAGAGGCAGGCCATAGGAACAGCCATTACAATGCTGCCTTCCATAAGGGGACTGGCCGCCTTTAGGGAAGAGTTTGGAGAAGGTAAAACCGAAAGGCTCCGTCAGCTGAGACTCTGATAGATGGCAAAGTTTTCTTTCAAAATTGAGGGCAAAATGCAGACTGTCCCAGATAAACAAAAGCCAAGATCTATGCAACAAGAAATACACTAAAAGAATTTCTGACTGAAAGCAAGTGATATCAACAGTAGTTTGACTCTGCACACACACGCACACAAAACAAAAATAAACAGTGTCCATAAAGGCATTGCATAGGTAATTCTAAGAGTATAATTATATATTTTCCTTTCATAACTGATTTGAAAAGCAATTGTATAAAATGATATTATGCAATTTATTGATGGGCCTGTAATATATAGAAACATAATAATTTGGCAATAGTAAATAAAGGAGGTGGCTGGGAGCAAAGTTGGATTTGAGTAAAGATATGACATCAGATGGTAACAAAAACCTACGGGAAGAAATGAGGAGAAACAGAAAAGGTCAAGGTCAATAAGAACGAGTTCTATAAATATGCATTTGCTTTCCTTTTAGCTCAGTTTGTTTAAAGGACATCAGTTATATAAAGTGATAATTATAATAATGTATTTTGGCGTTATATGTTGATATAATATGCATAACAATAATAACACAAAAAGGGAAGAGAGAGCAGAGCTATACAAGAATAATATTTCTTTCTTTTATTTTTTTTTAAAGATTTTATTTATTATTTCTTAGAGAAAGGGGAAGGGAGAGAGGCAGAGAGGCAGAGAGACATCCATGTATGGTTGCCTTTCACCTGCCTCCAGCTAAGGGCCTGGCTGGAGACCCGGTTTGCAACCTCATTATGTGCCCTGGCTGGGGAATCGAACCAGCGACCTTTAGGTTCGCAGGCCGGCACCTTATCCACTGTGTCACCAGCCAGGGCCAAGAATAATATTTCTGTATCTCACTGGAATTAAAGTAATATAAACCTGAAGTAGATTCAGATAAGATGTTTATTATAAGTACTAGAGCAATTACTAAGAATATAACTCAAAAATGAAGTGAAAAAATCATTAAAGTAATTAATATGCTGTACTACAAAATATTCATATTCATTTAATATAAAAGAAAGCAGTAAAGAAAGAATGAAAGAACAAAGAAGATAAAACAAAAAGTAAACTTGAAAGCATAAATCCAGACATAATAATAATAATGTAATTGAGTGACTAAAACAATCTCATCAAAAGGCAGAGGTTGTCAGACAGAATTTAGAAAACCCAAGATCTATAACAAGATATGCTGTCTTCAGAAGACACATAATGCATTCAAAGATACAACTAAGTTGAAAGGAAAGGGATGGAAAATTATCTACCATCCACACATCAAACATAAAAATGCTAAAATGGCTATACAGACAGAATACACTTTGGAATGCAAAAATGTTACTAGAAATAAAAAGGAACATTTTATAATGACAAAAGAGTTAATTTATCAGGAAGATAGAATAATTATAAAAATAAGCACCTAACAGAGCCTCAAAATACATGAAGCAAACACTGACCAAAATGAAGGGTGAAATAGACAAATCAAGAATAATATTTGGCTATTTCAGTACTCCACTCTCAATAATAGAACAACGCAAGATCAGCGTTGGATATAAAAGACTACAATATTATAAACTTAACTAGACCTATCAGACATCTAGACTCCAACCAACAATAGCAGGGTATATATTCTTCTCAAGTTAGGCCATAAAACATGCATAAATAAATTTAAAGGCATTGAAATAATATAGTACAGCATAGATCTCCAGAACTTACTCATCTTATAACTGAAAGTTTGTACCCTTTGACTAACCTTTTCCCCATCCCACAGTGCCCGGTGACCAATGTTCTGCTCTCTGGTTCCAAGAGTTTAGCTTTTAGATTCCACATATAACTCATCATATAGTATTTGGATATGTTATTGCAAATGGCAGGGTTCTCTTCTTGTTTACAGCTGAATTACATGCCGTTGTGTGTGTGTACCAAACTTTCATTATCCATTCATCTTTTCATCTTTTCATATCTTGGTTATTGTGAATAATGCTGCAATGAGTATGAAAACGCAGATATCTCTTCAAGATACTGATTTCATTTCCTTTGGATATATGCTCAATAGTGGGATTGCTAGACTTTACAGTAGTTCTGTTTTTAATTTTTTGAGGAACCTCTTTTTTCCATAATGACTATACCATTGAAAAGCTCTTTACTTACATGATAAGGTTTTTATTTTAGATGACAGATGAATAGCAATGAAAAGTCTGGCTCATTTCTTCTCAGGACCGAAAGAGGCAGTATGAACTGCTCAAACTCGAAAGAAACTTCGAGAAACAGTCCAATGTGCTTAGACGGAAAACTGAGGAGGTAAGAAAATCTGATTGGCTAAGTCAAGTGTGTTCCTTAGAGGCTGCAAAACCATATCCCTTAAACAAGCCAGCGTCCAGAGAAACCAGGCACGCCCATCTTCACCAGCTGTTCCTAAGCCTTGATCCCTGTTTACATGTCAGGAACTGTGAGCAGATAACCTGATGAAAATGGTGCTATTCACATGAGGATTTTGTTCCTCTCTCTCTTCGGACCTGCTTCTTTCCAAAACATTACAGAATAATATTGGTACCGTGACATTTCCAGGTGCTTTCAAGCGTGCAGTTCTTCCTTGAAATGGACACCTGCCCCAGGCTCTGAGGCAGCTGCTTTAGGGCCCAAGGGCCGGTGCACATTTGCCATCAAGACTTACAAACTGGTTCCCATGGGAACTCAGACCATAGACATTTTTGTTTATTTACAGATATGCAGAGAATTAGAATGTTCTTTTTATCCTTTGATTCAGCATGACTGAGCCATTTCTATTTAGGCAGCAGCTGCCAACAAGAGGCTCAAGGACGCTCTGCAAAAACAGCGGGAGGTTGCGGAGAAGCGGAAGGAGACGCAGAGCCGTGGCATGGAAGGCACCGCGGCGCGAGTGAAGGTACAGGTCGCCGTTTGCACGGCCATCTCTATTTTGTATATTGGGGGTAGGAGAACATGAGGAATAGCTTTCTTTTCGTTGAGAAGGCCTACCTGAAAGCTGTGTGCCCTAAAGCTGTGAATATGTGAATAGTTGTCCGAGACCAAGAGTAGGCAAGCCTTTCTATCCCTACGCTTTTTAAGGCTCGGTTAATTTTTTGGGCAGTGCCATGGAGGTAGACTTGACCTACAATCAAGTATACATATTTCAAGTGTGCAATTTGGCCCTGGCTGGTGTGGCTCAGTGAGTTGAGCACCAACCTGCGAACTGAAGGGTCGCTGGTTTGATTCCCAGTCAGGACACATACCCAGGTTGCAAAGCCGGGTCTCCAGCTTGAGGCAGGTGAAAGGCAACCATATATTGATGTTTCTCTCCCTTTCTTCCTCCCTCCCTGCCCCTCTCTAAAAATAATAAATAAAATCTTTTTTTAAGTGTGCAATTCAGTAAGTTTTGACACAGATCTGCACCCATAAAATCACGACCATCAAGATAACCTCAGTGTCTGTCATGACCAAAACTCTGTACCCCTTTGTAACCCTTGCCCTCCCCTCCCTAGTCTACCCTTCTCTCACCATCTCAAGGTAACCATTAATCTGCTTTCTCTCATATGTTCATTTCCATTTGCTAGAACTTTATAAAAATTACGTCATACAGTATTTTTCTCTGGCTTTCATGCAACATAATTAGTTTGAGGTTCATCCACAAGGTTGTGTTTATCAATACTTCTTGCCTTTTTTATTGCCCAGTGGCAATAAAATATATGACAGTTTTTTTAATTCATTCACCTATTGATGGATTTTTGTTTCTAATTTTTGACCACTACAGATATTGTACTGAACATTCACATGAAAGTTATTGTGTGCATACATGTTTTTATTTCTTTGGGTAGAAAACCTAGGAGTGGAATGGCTGGCTCATGTAATAGGTGGATATTTTAACTTTTTATGTTGTTTGTTTATAAACAACAGAAATTTATTCTTATAGTTCTGGGACTGGAAAAGGCCTAAATCAAGATGCTGATAGATTCAGTTTCTGGTGAAGGCCCATTTCCTGATTTATAGACAGCTGTCTTCTCCCTGTGTCCTCACATGTTACAAGAGGATGGAAATTTTATTTATTTATTTTTAAGATTTCAATCACTTATTTTTAGAGAGAGGGGAAGGGAAAGAGAAAGAGAGGGAGAGAAGCATCATTGTGTGGTTTCCTCTCACACGCCCCCAACCGGCGACCTGGCCTGCAACCCAGGCGTGTGCCCTGACTGGGAATTGAACAGGTGACCCTTTGGTTTGTAGATTGGCACTCAGTCCACTGAGCCACACCAGCCAGGGCAGGATGTGTATTGTAACTTTTAAGCAACTGTCAAATTGCTTTCCAAAGTGATTGTACCATTTTACATATCCACTAACAACGTATGAGGGTTCCCATTGATGTACTTTCTCGACAACGTGTACTTTAAATATGGCCAATCTTTTAAATTTTAGCTACTGTGGTACCCCATTGTAATTTAGTTTATATTTCCCAAATGACTAATGATGTTGAATATCTTTTCATGTGCTTATTTGCCATATATGTTTTATGAAATATCTGTTCAAATCTTTTTCCTATTTTTAATTGGGTTGCCTTTTTTTCTTATTTTTGAGTTACAGTTTTTTATATATTCTATATATATCTAACAAGGGACTTTTTAAAAAGATTTTATTTATTTATTTTTAAGGTTATATTTATTTTTTAGAGCAAGGGGAAGAGAGCTAGAAAGAGAGGAAGAGAAACATTAATGTGAGAAACATCAATCAGTTGCATCTCTTATGTGCCCTGGCAGGGGACAGAACCCACAACCCAGACACGTACCTTGACTGGAAATTGAACCAATGACTTTTCACTTTGTGGGACAATATCCAACTAACTGAGTCACACTGATGGGGTACCTTTTAGGTTTTTTAACAGTACCTTTTGAAGAACAAAGCTTTAATTTTGATGTCATCCATTTTATTGACATTTTTTCTTTTATACTTGAAAGGATTTTATGTCCTATATAAGAAATCTTTGTCAAACTCAAGGTCACTAAGATTTCCTCCTAAGCTTTCTTCTAGAAGTCATATAGTGTTAAGCTTTATCTTTAGGTCTATGATCCATTTTGACTTGACATATTTGTCAAAGTCAGTTGTGCACAAGTCAATTTCTTGATTCTATTGAGCTAACTAACATATCTAACCTTGATTATACTGGGTTTATAATAAGTCCTGAAATCAGGTAGTATAATTTCTCTATTTTTTTTTAATTGTTTTGGGAGAATGAGATCCTTTGCATTTCCATATAAAGTTTAGAAACAGCTTATCAATTTCTACAAAAAGTCTGCTGAGAGTTTTATTAGTACTGCATAGAATTTATAGATATATTTGAAGAGAATTTACATCTTAACAGTATTGAGTCTCTTAATCCATGAACACACTACACCTCTTCATTTATCTAAGTGTTCTATTCCTCTCAGCAGTGTTTTCATTTTCAGTGTACAGGTGTTACACACTTGTCAAATAAAGGTATTTTTATGATATTAGGGATGATTTTTTATTTCAGTTTTTTCTCCCAATGAGTCTAGTAACCCACCTGGCACCATACGTAGTTATTACAATATTGACTATATTCCCTATGTTGTACTTCACATCCCTGTGAGTGCTCTGTACTTCTTAATCCCTTCACCTTTTTCACCCAGTCCCCTCAAACCCTCTCCCATCTAGTAACCTGCGGTCATTGACTTGGGTTCTTTCTTTCCTAATATAGGCATTTAGTGCTATAAATTCCCCTTAAGTGCTCTTTTAATGACATCCCACAATTTTCAATACTTATGCTTTCATGTTCCCTCCATTTAAAATACATTCTAGTTGCCCTGTTGATTTCCTCTGACCCATGGGTTATTTAGAAGTATGTTACTTCGTTTCCAAACATTAGGGGATTTTTCCAAATATCTTTCTGTTTGTTAATGATTTCTAATTTAATTCCATTGTGGTTAGAGAACATACTTTGCATGGCTTGAATCCTTTTGAATATATTGAGACTTATTATGGCCTAGAATACAGTCAGCCTTGGCAAATGTTCTGTGTATACTTGAGAAGAATGTGTATGGGTATTATGCTGTTTTTGGATAGTATTCTGTTAATGTCATTCAAGTCTGTGTGACTGACTGTGCTATTCATTTCTATAGTATCCTTGCTTTTTTTTTTTTAAGATTTATTTATTTATAGAGATAGGAGAAGGGAGGGAGAAAGAGAGAGAAACAACAGTGTGTGGTTGCCTCTGACACACCCCCAACCAGGGACCTGGCCCCCAACCCAGGCATGAACCCTGACTGGGAATCAAACCAGTGACACTTTGGTTCGCAGGCTGGTGCTCAATCCGCGGAGCCACACCAGCCAGGGCCCTTGCTGAATGTTTGCCTACTTATTCTGTCAGTTGAGAGATTGGTATTGAAATCTCCATCTAGAATTATGAATTTGTCTTTTTCTCCATGTAGCTCTATCGGGTTTCCTTCATGTATTTTGAAGCTCTGTTATTAGAGTCACAAACACCTCGGATTAATTGATTCCTTCATTTTTTTTTTTTAAGATTTTATTATTTTTAGAGGGGGGGGGGAGGCAGAGAGGCAGAGAGGGAGAGAAACATCAATGTATGGTTGCCTTTCACCTGCCTCCAGCTACAGACCTGGCTGGAGACCTGGCTTGCAACCTGATTATGTGCCATGGCTGGAGAATAGAACCAGCGACCTTTGGGTTCACAGGCCAGCACCTACTCACTGAGCCACCAGCTAGGGCTGATCCCTTCATTATTATGAAATAATCTTTTCTATCCTTTCTATCCCTGGTGATATTTGTTCTGAAATCTACTTTTTCTGCTAATAACATGCCCCCTCCAGCTTTCTGTGGACTGATGTTAGCATGGTATATTTTTTAATCTTTTTTTAGTTTTAGCCTATTTGTGCCTTTTAAGTATATTTTGTGTAGGCAGCATGTAGTTGGGTCTAGCTTTTTTAATCCAGTGTTACAGTCAGTAGGTTTGAATCTATCATCTTGCTATTTGTTTTTTATTTTTCCCATCTGTTCTACATTCCCTTTTTTCCTTGTTTTTTGGCTTCTTTTGGATAGGTATTTTTTTTATGATTCCATATTATCTCCTTTGTTGGCTTCATTAGGGGCATAAACAAGGATAAAGTTCTCTTGAATAATTGACTCCTTTGCCATAATGAAGTTACCCTTTTTTTATCCTTGGTAATATTCTTTGATGTGAATTCTACATTACTTGATATTACTATATTCACCCCAGTTTTCTTTGGATTACTCTTATGGTATATCTTCTGATGTGAAAGTATTCTCAGGGATTACTTTTTCAAAAACTGAATTTAGTTAATTTTGTTTGCTTAAAAATATTTCACCCTGGCTGGTGTGGCTCAGTAGATTGAGGGCCAGGCCTTCAAACCAAAAGGTCTCCAGTCCAATTCCTACTCTGGGCACATGCCTGGGTTGTGGGCCAGGTCCCCAGTCAGGGGTGTGTGAAAGGCAACCGATCCATGTATCTCTTGCATGTCAATGTTTCTTTCCCTCTCTTTTCCCCACCTTTCCCTCTCTCTAAAAATAAATAAAATTTTAAAAAATTTTATTTCATTCATCTATATTAAAGATTAAGAATGGACATTGCCCTGTCCAGTGTGGCTCAGTTGGTTGGCGCTTCATTCTGTAACTGAAATGTTGTGGGTTCGATTCCCGGTCAGGGCACATACCTAGGTTGTAGGTCCCAGCCCCTGTATGGACAGGTACAGGAGGTAATCAGTTAATGTTTCTCTCTTGAATCAATGTATCAATGTTTCTCTCTCTCTCTCTCCCCCTGTCTTTCATTCTCTTCTTCCTTCCCTTCTCTCTAAAAGCAATGGGGAAAATGTCCTCATGTGAGGATTTAGGAAAAAAAAGAATGGGTATCTATTTATTAAATAGACAAAGTGTATGTACTTTAATTCTACATCATGACTAGATAAGGGCAGATGTTAAGGAGAAAATGGAGACAATAGAGATAGGCTACAGAGAAATGTAGGATATCTGAAGAAAGATTTTTCTGCAGGAAGTCTCTTTCTTGTGACCTTCTGGGGTCTTTTTTTTTTTTTTTTTTTAATTTTTTTTAGAGAGTGGGGAAGGGAGAAAGGCAGAGAGAGAGAGAGAAACATCAATGTGTGATTGCCTTTCACCTGCCTCCAGCCACAGACCTGGTTGGAGATCTGGCTTGCAATCTGGTCATGTACCCTGGCTGGGAATCGAACCAGTGATTTTGGGTTCAAAGGCCTGCACCTTATCCACTGTGCCACCAGCCAGGGCTTTTTTTTTTTTTTTTTTTTTAGATTTTTATTTATTATTTTTAGAGAGCAGAGAAGGAAGAGAGGCAGAGAGGGAGAGAGACCATCAATGTATGGTTGCCTTTCACCTGCCTCCAGCTACAGACCTGGCTTGCAACCTGTTTATATGCCCTGGATGGGAATCGAACTAGTGACCTTTGGGTTCACCTTATCCACTGTGCCATCAGCCAGAGCATGGGCTCTTGCTGTTAAAGGCTGTCAGAAAGCTGTTGGACTTTTTGATGAGTATAGGCACAATGGAAATCTCACTTGTACTTCTAGTTAAGTGGTCTCAGGCCTGAGGGAAATTAGGTCTGGAGCCAAATCTAGCCCATGGGCCAGAGATTCTTCATCTCTAACCTGACATCACTTATTTTTATCCTAGAGTTGGCTTGCAAATGAAATTGAGGTTATGGTCAGTACTGAGGAAGCCAAACGCCACCTGAATGACCTTCTTGAAGATAGAAAGATCCTGGCTCAGGATCTGGCTCTACTCAAAGAAAAAAAGGAATCTGGGGAGAATCCGCCTCTTAAGCTCCGGGTAAGTGCCCTTAGGGAAACATTTGACCAGTAATCAGACCCTGCACTTCCTAGACACCCTGACCGCTTTGGAGGGTTGCCTTCCTTTTAGTTCTTCACCCCTATTCCCACTATTCTTCTTTGCAGAGGCGTACATTCTCACTTGCTCCACTGCTTGGTCAAGTTTCTGACCCAGAGGATTCCATTACAAAGCAGATTGAAAGCCTAGAGACTGAAATGGAACTCAGGTAATGGGACCGTTTCTAAGGCATTATAAAAATGTATTCCTGTTTCCTGGCTGGTGTGGCTCAGTGGATTGCGCTCTGGCCTGCAAACCCAAAGGTCGCTGGTCCAATTCCTAACCAGGGCACATAACCACGTTGCAAGCCAGGTCTCCAGCCAGGTTCCCAGCTGGAGGCAGGTGAAAGGCAACTGTACAGCAATGTTTCTCTCCCTTTCTTCCTCTCTCTCTTCCCTTCTATCTAGAAATAATGAATACAATCTTTCTTAAAAAGTGTATGCCTAGCCCTGGCCAGGTGACTCAATTGTTGGAGCATCATCCTGTACGTGAAATAGTTGTGGGTTTGATTCCTGGTCAGGGCACATACCTAGGCTGTGGGTTTGGTCCCCGCATATGGGAGGCAACTGATCAACATTTCTCTCTCACATTGGTATTTCTCTCTCTTTCTCTCTCTCTCCCTTCCTCCAAATAAAATATATATATATGCCCGGAATCAAAATAGAGCCTATCAATCCCTTGATTTAGAAGCTTTGTGATGGTGGAGAAACAAGAGAAGGTAGTTTTTTTTTTTAAATGTACATGTTGCTAGACACGTTAGATATGTTTTCTCATTCAGTCCTTGCCTATGAGGTATACTTGATGAGGTATGTATTATTCTTCTCGCTTGAGGGATCTAAGCTGAAGTTCACAGATCTTAAGATATTTGCTAAAGGTGTTACAGGTCTGGGATTCAAACCCAGCCTGACTCCAAAGCCCCCACTCTTTATGCTGCAGCCCAATTTCTGATGCAGTAGAACTGGCTAAACACAAAACTTCAGGGGAACCCAAAAAATGATACCAGAAGAAGTGGCTCAGTGGATAGGCGCTGACCTGCAACCCAGAGATCACTGGCTCAATTCCCAGTCAGGGCACATAACCAGGTTGCAAGCCAGGTCTGTAGCTAGTGGCAGGTAAAAGGCAACCATACATTGATGTTTCTCTCTCTTCCTTCCTCTCTCCCTGCCCTTCTCTAAAAATAATGAATAAAATCCTTTAAAAAAATGATACCAGAAGAACAGCAACATAAAAGCAGGAGACCTTTAGAGATCGGCAGCAAAGTGCATAGAACCTTTAGGTAAACTGATTAGGAGCATTAAAGGAGATGAGATGAGCAGGTCAAGTACACAGCACAGTACTTGGCGTATTAGAAGTGCTCAGTGGACGTTCTTCTCTTTCTCCCTTCCTGGCTGTGAGACCAGAAATTATGCTGCACAGCCTCTCTAATCACTGCTGCTTTTTAAATCTCTCTGAACTCTCAGAGGATCAGAGCTTAGAGATTGTATAGTTTCTTAGGAGAATTGAATTTTATTGCCTAGAAGAGCTTGGAAATCAGTAATTTGTTTTTAGCAACACACACTAGTCGTTTATCTTCGAATACATCTGTAAAGTCAGCATTTGAGTTTCTATTCTGTGCGTCACTGGGTGCAGTGGGATATATAGAAAAAAAAAGATGACATCATCCATGCTTTCAAGTGGAAATAGTAAAATGTGTTGGAATCATTTGTTAACAGTTCAGGAAATGTAAACCATGGATTGCTTACAACTGGTTATGGTGAGAGGGCTTACAACTGGTTATAGTGAGGGAATTTATACCACAGAAACGAGCAAAATCTACAAATCAGGTCTAGTTTTGTTTTGTTTTGTTTTTTTTAATGGCTGGTTGTTAAAGATTTACCTGCATACTACTGTGCATAAGTAAATGATTACTTAAATGTAGGACAGGTGCCAAATAGAGGGCAATCAGACAGACAGAGGTGAGTTTAATTAAGAGAATGTTCCAAAAGTTGATGAGCCATAAACTGAATTTTGAGATAACTGAAGGATGTAAATTGTCAGAAACAACAGGAAGGGGCATATTGTAGAAAACAGTCCTGTAGTGTTCTGACCCACCTCTTCCACGAAGTCTTCCCTGACCCTTCATCCCTCACTAATCTCCTTCTTCTATAAATAAACACCTTCAGAACTTACAGTACTCAGTTATGTGTATAGACAATATGTTATCTTGACATTAATTAAGTGTTTTACATTTATTAGTCTTGTTGATCTAGAAAGATTGTAAGCTTGTTAAAGGATAGGACTACATATTAGACCAGGGTTCTCAAAGTATGGTCCCCTAACCCCTGGAGGTCTCTGAGACCCTTTCAGGGGATCTGAGTAATCAAAACTATTTTCAGCCCTGGCTGGTATGGCTCAATGGATTGGGCGCCGAACAGTGAAACAAAAGGTCGCTGGTTCAATACAGTCAGGGCACATGCCTGGGTTGTGAGCCAGGTCCCCAGTTGGGGGCATGAGGAGGCAGTCAATCCATGTATCTCTCACACATTGATGTTTCTCTCCCCATCTTTCTTCCTCCCTTCCCCTCTCTCTGAAAATAAATAAATAAAATATTTTTTAAAAAAAGATTTGAATAAATGATGAAAGCCACATTAAAAAAAAAGAAGCAGCAGCTTGTCAGTCTTGAGACAGGCACTTCAAGATGACCTCTCACAGCACCACCCACAGGTATCAATTTGGTATTCAGTTCCAGCAAAGCACATCCACCTATTTGTCATTTTGAGATTTTTTTTCCTTCCAGTCTCCAGCCTGAATCTTATCCTGCAGAGGTTAGCCACCCTATCACTGAGCTCCTGTGACCTCGAGATGAAGTCACATTACAGCCCATGCACTACTAAAAAGCCTTACTAAAACAAATATTGCCAAGTCCCACTTGCTGACCCATTTCTTTCAACCATTATTCAATCGAAGGAAACCATTCGGATGGTCTTTGGAGTCCCTTTGTAATAGGATTTGAGATACCATATATCCGATAGCTGCTGAGCACACATCCTAACCAGATGATGTAATTGTTCTTTGCGTGATATTGAGCTGACGCCTCCTGCCATAAAACTCCTCGAAGCCTCTCCTCAGAGCTCTTTCCCTGTCCTTAGTGTTGAGACTCCTAGCAATAAGGCTCACTGTTCCTGTCCCTGCAGGAGTGCTCAGATCGCGGACCTACAGCAGAAGCTGCTGGATGCAGAAAGTGAAGACAGGCCAAAACATCGCTGGGACAATATTGCTACCATTGTGGAAGCCAAGTGTGCCCTTAAATACTTAATTGGAGAGGTAAATATCACTCTTCCTACCAGGAATTAGGGGTCCGGCTTGGTAGATGGAAAGAAGATGTTAGCCTGTAATACTGTCACTGTGTTGTTGCCACTTTCCATAGTAGACACCACAATGCCACTAACCTTAGAGAAACAGTTGTGTGGGTAAAAGCTGGTGTGTGTGAGCGAACACTTAATAAAAAATGTTTGCTATTATTAGGACAAGATTAGGATGCCATAGTAGGCCACTGCTTGAACATAAACTTTATACTGGACTACTTTTTAAGACACGTGTGAAATGTATATTCAAAAAGTTTAAGCTATAGTCCAGGAAAGAGAAAATCATCTTTGACATAGGAGGTCTGTCCTGAAAATGTTGGCCATGCAAACTGTTTTAATTATATTGACATTGGCTCGATACTTTCAGGACAGACCTCATGGCACAATGAAAGAAAATCCCTCTTCACTGCCCTTAAAATAATCTACCATCATCTCATGTTGTCACAAGAGGAGTTAAAGTTGATCATCTCCACTGATTGAGGCATTTTTCTTGAGATGAGCGTGCAAACTCCTCCAACTCTGCAAGTTTGATCAGTGCTATCCTTGCTGCATTTTGTGTCGGGTTAGCAGTTTTGTCCTACCAAGGAAATCCTGATTAGTCTCGTGAGCACCAGCGTTAGTGATGTTCACTTTCTTGGCTGGTAGAGACTATCTTAGGAGGCCAGCCTAGGATATCAATCTAGCCTGAAGAGCCGGATCTGCAGTCTCAGCTAACGTGTCTGCGGGTTTCAACATGTGAACATAGGCATTCTGAGATGGGACATAATTGGCAGCAAGGGTGTCCTATGAATGTCTCTTTAAAATTAAGGAAGAACTTCTTAAATGTTTGAATTGGGAGTTATCACCTACTGTTCATGGGTTTATTCTTGCCTTAAGAAAGAGCAACCCTTCCCCTTTCTCCCAAAAAAAAAAAAAAAAAACAAAGAGCAAGAAGGGAATGGGTAGGTGGGGAGGGGGACAGAGGGGAGCAAAAAGGGGATGGATGTAATACAACAACAATAAAATTTAAAAAAGAGAGAGAGAAAGAAAGAGCAAGAGGCCCTGGCTGGTGTGAC
Source organism: Noctilio leporinus (assembly GCA_004026585.1). Taxonomy (NCBI): domain Eukaryota; kingdom Metazoa; phylum Chordata; class Mammalia; order Chiroptera; family Noctilionidae; genus Noctilio; species Noctilio leporinus. Next base: position 115,422 of record PVIW01004216.1, on the reverse strand, counting down.
TCAGTAGATTTAGCACTGGCCTATGAACCCAAGGGTCGCTGGTTCGATTCCCAGCCAGGGCACATAACCAGGTTGCAAGCCAGGTCTCCAGCCAGGTCCCCCCTCTCTAAAAATCATGAATAAATTTTTTTAAAAAAAGAGCAAGAGGGAGGGGGGAGGCAGAGGCAAGAAAGGGGAGCAGCTTAGACAAGAACCTAGTATAAAGGAACCAGGGACATGGACAACAGGGGGAATTGACTTTGGGGGGAATGGGTGGGTGGGGAGGGGGACAGAGGGGAGCAAAAAGGGGATGGATGTAATACAACAACAATAAAATTTAAAAAAAAAAAGAGCAAGAGATTGAATGACCTTATTAATTACTTCTAGCTCTAAGTTATCTATCTTAACAGAAACACCAGCTTTTGGCCTGGGTAGTGTTACTATTCAGTGGTATACTCCCTATGACATGAAAGCACAAGAATGGACTTGGACATGGAGGAACTTCTCTTCATCTTTTTCAAGAAGATGAGCATTTGCTTGCCTAATAAATAGGGAAAGGTGGCCATTCTCCAAAGGAAATGATCGTTTATCTCTTCCAGCTGGTCTCCTCCAAAATACAGATCAGCAAGCTTGAAAGCACCCTCAAACAGAACAAGGCCAGCTATGCTGACATGCAGAAGATGCTGTTTGAGGAACGAAATCATTTTGCTGAAATAGAGACAGAGTTGCAGGCAGAGCTGTTCAAAGTGGAGCAACAGCACCAAGAGAAGGTAAGCTGGCGAGCCGAGAGCTATACCAAGGAATAGACCATCATCACTTTCTGACATTTGAAAAAAAAAAAATAGTGGAGCCCTGGCTGGTGTGGCTCAGTGGATTGAGTGCCAACCTGTGAGCCAAAAGGCCATGGGTTCTATCCCCAGTCAGGGCACGTGCCTGAGTTGTGAGCCAGGTCCCCAGTTGGGGGTGTGCAGGAGGCAACCAGTCAATGTATCGCTCATATCAGTGTTTCTCTCCTTTTCTTTCTCCCTCCCTTCCTCTGAAAAAAAATCAATTAGTGGGGGTATGACATTCCTTCAAAAGACCACGTAGTCTTTTCCAAATTTTGCAAATAAGAAACCTGAAACAGAGAAATCAGTGACTTGTCTCAATTCACACATTCCAGTGACAAGAGCTCTTAGCCTCCATCTTGGTTATTAAGATGAACCTGCATGGCAGACATTGCGGTGGCACTTGCTTCTTACTGCTTCAAGTTGAGAGAGCAAATGAGAACAGCTCCCTGCTAAATCACAGAGGAGTCATCGGGCTCCCTGCTTGGCCTGAGCTGGATCTCTTTTTTTCCTCTTATGCCTTGGGTACCATTGGCTTGTGTCTTTCCCTAGGTACTGTACCTCCTTAGCCAACTGCAGCAAAGCCAGATGGCAGAGAAGCACCTAGAGGTGTCCATGAGTGAAAAGGAGCAACAGCTACGGAGCACGCTGAAGTGCCAGGTATAGTGAGACAGAGGCCCCCAGAGCTGGCTTCCGCGGACCTCATTGAAAATTGTCTGATTTAGATCATCGCACTTACAGCAGAGCGTGATTTGGTACGGAAAAGGGTTGATAATGGCAGTGCCTACTGCATTTTGGCCCTAGGTGATCAGTCGAAGGGTATTTAGAGCATAGCTACGTATAGAATAACCTCCTTTTTAGTACAGAAATGACAGTACATACTCTATTCCAGACTCTGAGGCCTGGTTCTTTGCCTCAGCCCTGTGCTCTGAACAGTTGAGAAAGTTCAATTATCCAGCAGAATCCTAGGGGCATTTAGCTGTCTCTTCCTGAGCCTCCTCTTCCAAGCTGAGACCTGACATGTTGATAAAGTGCTTGGGGTCTAAATTTGTGCCAGAGGCTGGGAGCATTGCACCCTTTGGTAGCCTGCCTGAGCACTGTTTTATTCCACTTCAAGTTTTTGTCCTGACCCACCCATCTCTAGGGTTTCCTGGGTACCGCCCATCAAAGACAAAACAAAACTAGTTAAGGTCGTAGGCAAGAACCTGGCTGCCTTCAATGCCAGGAACTTGAATCGGGCTGATTAATAAACAGTAGCCTATGCTGTGTTGGGACTGGTGAACAAAGACATCTGGGACTTCAGAGAAACAGAGCTGTTGGGGATGGGGTGGGGTGGTTCTCAGTCAGCATCCTGACGCGAACGAGGGGCGCGAGGCTGGATGGAAAAGGCCAGGGAAGCCCGTGGGGTGGTGCCCACGGCTTCTGCAATGGCTGTTGGGGCCGCTTAGGAGGCTTGGGATAGAAGTGGTGTTCAGGACACCTGGGCACTGGGAGGAATTGGGCATTTTTCTGGATGCCAGGGCCTGCTGTGCGGAAACCATCTGCTGCCAGCAGCTTGGCAGCAGTGTGTTTTCATCTCTGTGAGTTGTTTGGGAACCCACATGTAGTGCCCAAAATAACCCCACCGATCTCTGCACTCCTGGAAATAGGAAGAAGAACTGGAGAAGATGCGGGAAGTGTGCGCACAGAATAAGCAGCTTCTCCGAGAAAATGAAATCATAAAGCAGGTAATACAGCCTCGCACCCACTGAACAGGCCCTAGGAGACCCTGTTGCAATCAAGGCCAACCCTTCAGAGCAGCCCTGAGTGCAATGGCTTGGCTGCGTTCTAGGAGGTCGACATCTCGTTTCCATGGGCTCTAGTCAGGTGCATTTCAAAGTGGTGCAGGCACTCATTGTTCCACTTTGCTCTTTCAGAGTCCAACCCTGACCTTGTAAAGGGAGAGTCCTTCAGCCTACTTGACTGTTACCCTGCCTCCCTTTCGTATGCTCTAAGGCTGAGCTAGCTTAGGCCTCTTTGTGTTTGAGCCATGAACGTTCCCTGAAGCTGCCCTGCAATGAATACTTTGTCTCTTCTTTTCAAATAGAAACTGACTCTCCTCCAAGTAGCCAGCAAGCAGAAACCTCATCTTCCTAAGGATACTCCTCTGTCTCCAGACTCTTCTTTCGAATATATCCCACCTAAGGTAAACTGCTTAGTGCCTAAAATACCTCCGCCTAGCCAAGGTTTGGAGCCATGGGCTAAAATGGCCTTTTAGAAGAGGTTGACAGGTAAAATTTCCGAATTCTAGCATCTCAATTTTCCTTGGAGTTCCAGATAAAAGTCAAGTGCAATCTGGAGGAAGATAACCCTTCTCCCTCCCTGGATGATTGACTCTTGGCCATGTGCAGACGTTATGTAACACAGCTGAGTGGGAGGAGCCAAAGAACAGCAGCATTCGGCTGTCTCTGCAAAGATACTTATCAGATCATTAGCCTCTCCTTCCTCCCTCAGATTGCTTGGCCTCTTTCCCTGCATTTTTGGTCCCTTCAAAGACTCTGCAAGGCCAAAGGTGGGAGCAGAATTTCTTCTGATTGGCGAAGCCAAGTGGGCTATATTTGAGGGAGTCTGAAATCTCTGCTCTGAGAATATAGCTGGCAGTGGCTACCAGGAAGATATGATCCGCATGGTTTTGTTTTTGTTTGGGGGGCTTGGGGAGTTTTATTTTGTTTTGTTTTGTTTTGTTTGATTTTGTTTTGTTGTTCTTGAATAACCATCCCAAACCTTTGTTCTTTAGCCAAGACCTTCCCGTTTTAAAGAGAAGCTCCCGGAGCAAAGCATGGACATCAGGGATCTGCAATATTCTTCAGAGTATTCGATGAATGAGCTGGATGACGGTGATATTGACGATGGGGATGATGAGGAATGGAAGCCAACCAAGTTATCTAAGATATGCAAGAAGAACATCCAAGGGGTAGGAGGCAGCTCTCATCTCTGTCAGGGACCCCCAGTCCTTGTCTCCACTGCCAGTGGGAATGTACCCACCCCATACCCTGGGTCCCATTCAGAGTCACTGGCTTCACAGAGCGGGGCTCATCGGACCAGCTCTGTGTGAATGCGGGGCAGGTGGAAGGGGCAACCTGAGCACATAAGGTGGCTCTCTTCACGTCTACAGGTTCTTACCAGTCTGAAAGGCGGCAGCGTTCTATACTATTTCTTCCCGGTTGCTTCCAAAGTGATCATGATAATTTTCTTCATTTTTATAGCACTGACAATTGCTAAACCATTCTCATCCATGTTATCACAAACACTTCGGTGAGGTATTTATTGCTTGCTGTACAGATGCCTCTGAGACCCACAGGAGGGAAATGACCTCGCCCAAGGTTATAAAACCAGGTGACAGTCAGGACTTGAAATCAAATATTCTGACTCCAAGTCCAGTTTGTTTCTCTCACAGCGTATCAGTAAAAATTACAGACCGGAAGCTGGGTGGGAACTTCCGCTTCCCTGCCTAACCAAGTGATTTTGCTCCCCAGGGGCAGCGAGAATGACAGGAAAGGCTAATAATTAAGATCAAATGCATCAAATTAAGGCTAGTGGGGAACAGTGTAACGCGAGGCATGTTTATTTACTTACATGATGACAGTTGGACACAATTACCACCTGTAGATGTTTTATGTTGAAATATTACCTTCCCAGGCACTAGTTTGCCACTCTCCCTGCTGTGCCCTGCAGCCGCAGTTCACCTCAAGAGATCAGGTCACAAATAGGTTACCCCATTTCATTGGCTGAGAGGGTGCCGCGTGGGGAACTGCGCCTTATAAAGCCACGTCAGAAAGAAGCAAGCCGTGAGATAGGCAGTCTTAGGGGCATCAAGTCGTTTGGAAAGAATCATCAGGATGCAGCCTGTTGGGACCGAGAGCTCGTGCATAGCCTCAGAGAGTTTATAATCCAATGGGAGAACAAGGCAGAAAAAGCGAAGCCCGCCACAGAACCTCAGCTTAGTCAGCTCAGGAAACTGCACTGAGGGGCTGACCATAAAGCCAAAGCAAGCGGAGGGAGTTTAGGGGGCACCAGGAAAGAGAAGGCTATTGCTGCAGTGGAGGGCCGAAAGGGACGGGCATGTTGGGAGCAGCCGGAAGACCGTGTCTGGCCCCGTGAATAGCATACTGCTCTTGGTTAGTAGGAGTAATATAGGGGCAGAGGGTTGGGACACTTAGAGGAAAAAGGACAGAACATGTCTGACTTTTATTCACTTAGTGACCATTTATGGACTCTCCTACAGTTGAAGTAGAGAGCGCGAGCTGATGGCAGATGAAAAGGTCAGCTAGGTAACAGGAAGCAGAGGTGAAAAGTCCGTGCAGAAACACGTGGTCGAGGGCCTAAAACCCTGGGCAGGGAGTTTCCAAACGAGCGAATCCAAGCATCCTTTCCTCGAAGAAAGCGTGTTACATGCACGGTCTGTCCCAAAAGTCTCGGCAGTGCAAACTGTTTTAATTATATTAACATCGGCTCGATACTTTCAGGACAGACCTCGTGCGTGTTCTATAGCACTATTGCTCTAAGCCTAAAAGGGAAATATATACAACAACAAATGCAAGTAAATAACTTGCCATCACGGAGTTGATACAAGGAGAGGATACAAGTAGGCTGTAAGGGGAGCAAGCCCGCCCTTTGTGCCAAACTCGAAGTGCATGGGTGCTGGCGCTGCTGTCGAATCAGACTGTTTGTGGGCAGTCTCCGTAGACTGTGATGCTTTGCGTGAAGGTCATCCTGGCTATTACTGTTTCAGCCAGCTGGAACGGGCGGGTGTGACCACTAGGTTACTGCAGAGCAGACTGCAGCAGACACCCAAATGATGACTTGTCCAAAGCAAATGCTGAAAAGGTCCGCTTCCTTGCTTAGCCATGTTTTCTACGTGCGCTAAGAACATGCCAAGGGTAGGCCAAGTACTGTAGTTTAAAAAAGTAATAGCTTAGAAGCTGGGTAGACATGGGTTCTAGTCTTGAGTTTGTCAGTGGTGAGTTGTATGACCGTAACAAAGTCCCTTAATCTCCGTAGGCCTACATTCTTCATCTGTGTAATGAAGGGATTAGACTAGAACAGATGTATAATGTCCCTTCTGGCTCTAATATATGGAGTCAGAATAACAGTCAAAGTTCCATAAACTGGAGGCAGGTGAAAGACAACCATATACATTGATGCTTCTCTCCCTTTCTTCCTCCCTCCCTGCCCTTCTCTCTCAAAATAATTAATTAAGGCCCTGGCTGGTGGCACAGTGAATAAGGTGCCGGCCTGCAAACCCAAAGGTTGCTGGTTCAATTTCCCAGCCAGGGCACATGACCAGGTTGCAAGCCAGGTCTCCAGCCAGGTCCATAGCTGGAGGCAGGTGAAAGACAACCATACATGGATGTTTCTCTCTCTCTCTGCCTCTCTCCCTTCCCCTCTCTCTGAAAAACAAAATCTTTTAAATAAACAAAAATTTAAATTTTATTTATTTATTTTAAATCTTTTAAATTAATTATAGGACTAAAGCCCCAGTCTCCTCATTCCTAGGCAGGTATTCTTTATGTTAACATTTTTACCAGAGCTTTTCATTCTAAGAAACACTGAAATTGGTGCCAGAAGAATTAGAGACTGTAAAGCAATAGTTCTCAAGCCTGGCTACACATCAGAATCCCCAAGGGAACTTTTAAACACGGTGGCCGGGGATCCTGCTCCCTGATACACTGATTTCACTGGTCTGAGGTGGGGCCCGGCCTTTCCAAAAAGCTCCCCAGAGACTTCAATGTGCAGTCAGGGTTGAAAACCACTGGCTTAAAGGAACCCCAGAGGTTCCGTTCAGCTCTACTTCCTACTCTGTCTAAGAAGCCCTTGATTACGATGGTTCTCAGCTACAGAGTTGGGTGTGCGCCAGTAGTGGTGGTGCACGCACGGGTACGCACGCACCACATGCCTACGTAGCTGAGGTTCTGTCTGGCGACGTCGTGCTCGCCATCTTACATTCTGATCTTGTCATGTTGGGAGAAAGAATAGTATGGAGTTGCAGCTCCTGCATGCAGCATTCCTGCGCATACATCCATCATGTGCATTGTGACCGTTCTCTAATAATATCAGCATGCGTATCTGTGGCCTCCACTTCCTTGAAAATTTCTGGGAGTAGGGAATCTCACAGCGCAGCCCATTGTGCACTGTAACTGGGAGGAAGTTGTTTCTTGTTGAGTTGAAATAGGCTGTCCCATAAGCCATCCTAGTGGCTCTAGACTATGTGAAAGTCTGCTTGTTCTTCCTTATGACAGCCCTTCAGGTACTGCTCTCATACCTTCCCTTTGCATAAAATAGGGACACAGGGACAGGGCAATAGTGTCTTGGAGGGCTACAGATGAATTTGTAAATGGTCAGAGCACCATCCCCAGGCTATAGCAACCATGTCATCCATGTCATCCTGGTGAGGTGTCTTCAGGACATGTCCTAGAATGCTGTCTTTTGCTCTGTCTTATTCAAAGAAGCAAAGACTGGTTTGGTTTGTTTTTGTTTTTTTTTTAATGTCCAATGTTGGCAAGTACAACAGAGATGAGCACTCCTGTCTATTGCTATTACGGATGTAAATGTGGTATATCTTTCTGTAAGGCAACTCAAAAATATGTAGCAAAAGCCTTTAAATGTCCCTATCTTTGCCCTGGCTGGTGCGGCTCAATAGATTGAGCACTGGCCTGCCGACTGAAAGGTCACAGGTTCAATTTCCAGTCAGGTTGCATGCCTGGCCTTTGGCCAGGTCCCCAAGTTGGGGGCGAATGAGAGGTAGCCAATCACTTTCTCTCACACATAGGTGTTTCTCCCTCTGTCTTTCTCCCTCCTTTCCCCTCTCTAAAAATAAGTAAAATATCTTCTTAAACGTCCCTATCTTTTGGCCCAGTAATTAATATACATAAGGATTTATTATTCCCAAGGAAACAGTTACTGGTGTGAAAAGATTTATTCACTCAACAAATCTTTTTTGAGCATCTAACTATGCCTCAGGCACCATTCCTAGGTGCTGAGGATCTGGAATACAAGACAGCGAAGATCCTGGGCCCCATGACAGTGAAGAAAGACATTCTTGTGGAGTCAGACATGCAGTCATCAGGAAAAGCAGTAAACTTTTAGATGATGTGAGATCAAAAGGAACTACAGTGAAGTCAGAGCTGGAGTAGGAAAAGAGTACTTCAGAAGAGTGCTTGTCTCTGAGGAGGAGCTATTGAAGCTGAGAGCTGAACAAAGGGAAGGAGCCAAGTCAGGAAAAGAATCAGAGCAAGAACATTAGGGGGAAAAATAGCAAATGCAAAGACCTCAGGGAAGGACAGGATGAGCTTGGTTTATGAAGGAGCAGCTGAAAAGGCCAGTGTGGCTGGAGTACGTTGAGAAGTGGGAAAGAGTAGTCCAAGGTCAGATCAGAGGGGTAGTCAGGGGTCAGATCGCGGAGGACCTTGTCCATCATGGTGACATCTGGGTCATATTTATGTACCAGGATGTGTGTAGGTAACATTGACAGTAGCAAACAATTTCTTACAAAGCAATCGTAATATCTAATGTAGGAGCTTGGTTTAATAAGTTGAGACTTTCCTTCACATAATGAAATACTATATACAACTATTAAATATTGAAAATCACAGTTTTGATTTTCAAATTTTATAAAGTGATATATATTATTCTCAGAATCAAAAGAGGTGTAATTAAGGTTTCTTTGACCCTCACTCACAGCTATAGAATAATGCTGATGATTGTCATCTGAAAGAGAAGGAAGGACTTGAATTGAACTGTAAACCCAGTATGAATCTACAAAGGCATGAAGTGCGGGGAGCTACTCTATGATTTTCAGGCCCCAAAGACTATTGGATCTGTCATCAGGGAGGTGCCTATGTTAATCTGATTCGCAATGGTCACTCCACATCTAGAAAGTTGTGCTCATTTCTGGGTGCTGCAGTGAGAGAGGAACTGGGACAAATTGGTCTGAGGGTTCTTGGCAACCATGTCATGTGGTGAGTCACTGAGGGAGCCCTAGGTAGGTTCAGCTTTGAGAGGGTTTGGACAGAGGAGCATCCGGGAGTGAAAATGATGCTCAGGGTTTGAACAACTGTCCTGTGAAAGTGCAGTTAAACTGACCCCATGTCATTCTGGGTGACAGAATTGTGTCATGTGGTCAAAAGTGTTATGGAAGCAACCATCATGTCAGGATAAATAGTTTGGGATAATGAGACCAGGGGTATGACAGAGATGATTCAAACATCACACCCGGCTTTAGACGGTCACTTGAGGTCACTTCTGACCTGTCCATCATTCTGTGAGCTCTGCCACCTGTTTGTTTCCAGCCACACTATCCCACTTCCTTCCACCATTTCTCTTACAATATCACTGTACTTTATGCTACTGAGGCAAATTCCTTCTATAATTCTTATTGGTTATGAGTATTTATCTATTTCTAAAGACTTTATTTAATTTTTTAGAAACAGGGGAAGGGAAGGAGAAAGAGGGGGAGAGAAACATCAATGTGCTTACTTCTCCAGCACCCCCAACTGGGGATCTGACCCACAACCCAGGCATGTGCCCTGACTGGGACTCGAACCTTCGACCCTTTGGTTTGCAGCGCTCAATCCATTGAGCCACACCAGCCAGGGCTGACTATTTGTTTTGGGATAGACATTTCACACTTTGCACTCCTGGAACTTGACAATTTCTCCAAGGCCTTTTGTGCAAAAACTAATTTGAAGCCAGAACTTGCCCCCAACACACACATATTTATTTGGATGATTTTGGGGGAACTTAAATGCCAGAATTGCATTGATCCCTATTATAACTTTTCTTTTACGTTTGGCCCCTAGTTTCAGCCTGTCAGAATATTTTTTGAATCATGGTTCTGTTATCTTACATATCAGTCATCCTTCCAACTTTGTTGTGTTGTTACAGCTGATGAATATGCCTACCTTGTAGACCAGTTATGGGATTCAAATGAGATTTTGTATTAGTGCACTCTATGAAAGTACTCTGAAAACTAGAAAGCGTTATCCAGATGTAAACGATAGTTCATATCATCAGCAATTCATTAAAATGCTGCAGGGTTCAAGTGCTAGGGACAAAGCCCAGCTGACACTGAACAAACTAGAAACGGGAGCTGGATGATGTACAGGGAGGGAGATCTAAAGACCTCAAGCAACTGTGTTCAGGCCTTAAATATACCAAACTCTGCTACTGTCCAGCTCGCATTTCTTCATTTGGCCCATAAAAAGATCATGAGCACCTCTGTCAGTTGCTCTACATTGTTTTGATATCCCTCTGATCTAGCTTTCAAGTATTTTCTGCCCCCCAAAATGGACTTCTCTGGCTTGACTTGTTCTTAGTAAACCTATGGTGGTTCATGTTGGTCATCATTTCGCTAAAGAGAGGACTGAGGAGGTAGAAGCTTGGTCAGGTTGCTGGTCCTTTCTGTGTTTTTGAGGACGGCTTGCAAATACAGGGAAGGTCCCTTAAACCGGTCTTGTAACCCTTTCAGTAACGAGCCTTTATACGAACCTGTCTTGCAGTGCTCTTGCAAGGGCTGGTGCGGGAACAGGCAATGCGGGTGCCGGAGACAAAAGTCTAACTGTGACGTGGACTGCAGCTGCAACCCCGCCAAGTGTAGGAACCGTCAGCAGGACGAGGTAGGATTGGCATTGCTGCCCCTTTCCTACTAGCTTCTGCCCTTTGCTCCATCCTGAGACCGGAACCTCCTGCACAGCCTTTCCTGCCCTTGCCCATCCCTCTGCCATCAGAAAAGGCCACAGTTCACTTAATCCTCTGTCCTTTGTGCTGGTCTGTCCACACATCCCCTTCAGAAATCACAGTCCTTTCTAGGACATTCCCAGGTATGAGCTCCTCATTCTCCGCCTTGGCTACAGAGTTTCTGTGTAGTTTTGGAGGCAGGGACAAGGAACAAGGAACAAGAATGCAGGCATTTACAGACATACAGACACGCAGGATCAGGCTAATTCAGAAGCTTAGCTGGAAGTGTAAGGGCCATGTGCTGAGGGGGCAGCTTCCAGGAAGGAAGTTAGTCCTTCTGACATCTTGAGACATTAGTTACTTAGCCCCTCTCCATAGGAACCAGGTATTCCATGGCTCTAAGAAAAGACCCACAGGAACATGGTCTTCCTAATAGTCACTGTGTGAGCCAAGATCATTATAGCTGCCCTCCCTGTGTTGCTCCCATGAATAGCAAACTCAGGGCAACAAAATGTGTGCTTAGCATGGCATCACCAAGCAGGTTGGGTCCACACACTTGCCTTCCGCCTACCCGTACCTATGGCAAGACCTCATTCCTCCAGCTCTCTGCGTGGTCAACAGTGATCTTAGCAAGCTGAGTCGAATGATTATTCATCATGCACTTCTTGAACAGCTACATGTGAGTAGCTTTGCACTGGGGTTTTCATTAAAAGTACTTCTAAGGTAGGTAGTTGGTAGAGGACTAAAACAGCAAGCTAGAGGTTAGGCTAACAATTGCATATGTCACATGGACCTTCGTAGTTGATCCCTGTGGTTTTCTTCAATTTAGATTCTAGGCACCTACGGTGGCTTCATGGAAATGCCTCCAAGCAGATGTACAGGACCTGGCTCAGTCTGACCCCTCGTCAACCAAAGCAACTCACTCTTTACTTGTTCAGACATTGGGCTTTCTCTTAGGATTTCAATTGTAAAAACCACTGATGTATTCCAATGCTTTTATTTTATGGAGAAGGAAATGAAGGCCCAGGGATAAGCTTAAGTGACTCACCTGATAACACACAACTGCTTTGACAGCTAAAATTATACCTCAGCATCACATTCCCTGACTTAAAGTTATACTACAAAGTGGCAATAATCAAAACATTGTGGTATTGGCAGAAAAAACAGACACACGGACCAAAGGGAACAGAATTTGGAGCTCAGAAATAAAACCACATATATATGGGCAAATAATTTTCAACAAAGTAGTCAAAAACATAAAATGGAGAAAAGAAAGCTTCTTCAATAAATGGTGCTGGGAATATTGGAAAGACACATGCAAAAAAATGAAACCAGTCTGCTATTTGTCACCATATACAAAAATTAACTCAAAATTGAACAAAGACCTAAATATAAGACCTGAAACAATAAATTACACAGAAGAAGATGTAGGTACTAAACTTACGCAGCTTGGCCTTAGAAAGGAATTGATTAATTGGATCCCAAAGACAAGGGAAGTAAAGTCGAAAATAAACGAATGAGACTAAGGTTTAAAAGCTTTTGCACAGCTAAAGAAACGGCGAACAAAACAAAAAGGCGCCCTGGCTGGTGGCTCAGTGGATAAGGCGCTGGCCTGTGAACCCAAAGGTCGCTGGTTCAATTCCCCAGCCAGGGCACATAACCAGGTTGCAAGCCAGGTCTCCAGCCAGGTCTGTAGCTGGAGGCAGGTGAAAGGCAACCAACCATACATGGATGTCTCTCTTTCCCTTTCTGCCTCTCTCCCTACCCCTCTCTCTAAAAATAATAAGTAAAATCTTTTAAAAATAAAAAAGCAAAAAGGCAACCAACCAAATACCAAATGTATTTACAAACAACACCTCTGATCAGGGGTTAATTTCCAAAATATATAAGGAACTCAACTTAGCAACAATAACAAAAAGAATCCAATTTAAAAATGGGCAGAGGAATAAAATACTTCTAAGAAGGCATGCAAATGGCCAACAGATATATGAAGAGATACTCAGCTTGACTGGCTACTAGGGAAATGCAGTCAAGGAACTAGCATAAATGACCCACGGATATGGACAACATGTGGGGATTGACTGGGAGAGGGGATGGGGTGGGTGGGGCAGGGCAGAGCAATGTGGGAAAATGGGACAACTGTAATACAGCAATAAATTAATTTTAAAAAATACAGTGAGATACCACCTCATGCCTGTTAGAGAGGTTGTGAAGAAAAGGAAACCGTCATTCACTGCTGGTGGGAATGTAAACTGGTGCAGCCACTATGGAGAACAGTATGGAGGGTCCTCAAAAAATTAAGACTTACCATATGACCCAGCAATCCTCTTCTGGGCATCTACCCAAAATGTTTGAAAACTTGCATTTGCAAAGATATATGCACCCTTACGTTCATTGCTGCATTATTCATGGTAGCCTAGACATGGAGACAACTGATAATTAGAGAAGACGCAGTAGTGTATACAACAGAGTATTTGCTCGGCCATAAGAAAAGGTGAGATACTGTCATTTGTGACAACACGGGTGGATCTTGTATATATCATACTAAGTGAAATAAGTCATTACAGAAAAAGTCAAGAAGTACATGATTTCACTCATATAGAACTGAAAGCAGCAAATGAACAAACAAAAACTCAGATACAGACTATAGTATGGTGGTTACCAGAGGGAAGGGGAAAATAGCAAAGGGTAGAGGGAGTCAAATATATGGTGATAGAGGATAATTTGCTTTTGGGTGGTGGGTATACAGCACAATATACAGATGATGTAGCACAGAAATGTACCCTTGAAACCGATATAATTTTATTAAGCAATGTCACACCAATACAGTTAATAAAAATGTTTAAAAGATCCTAGACTTAAAAAAAAAAAGATGAGCCCTCAGGCTTCCTGACACTTAATCCAGTTCTTTTTTTTTTTTTCATAACAGCAGGTTGACATTGTCATCAAAGGTCTACCACAGAGCCACCTGTCACCTCAGTAACCTCTTCCCCTGGGGCTTCCCTTCCCTGCTTGATAAAAAGACTACTCTAGATAACCACCTGTAGACGCGCTAAAAAGGATATTGCCAAATGGAGAGAGGGAGGGTTAATCCAAGAAATGACCAGGGCTTGGTCCTGTTTAAACCTTGCCTCATGATGGTTCCCAGGCCCCCATCCTATCTAGTCCTTTGCCTCCAGAAGTTGCCATCGGGCACCACAATGTCCCCAAGCAGGACCTCCCTAAGACCTGCTTGGACACTGATGAGGGCCTCCAAGCTGGTGTCTCACCGGCTGAAGGGGAACTTGTAACAGCCTATCTACTTGATTCTCAGGGCAGCTCGGGTACTATTGAACAAACCCAGGATTCTGAAGGCTCCTTCAAACTGGAGGATCCCACAGAGGTGACTCCAGGATTGAGCTTCTTCAACCCAGTCTGTGCCACTCCCAACAGCAAGGTAGGTGGGCTGAAGGGCAGCCGTGTCCAGCCGTGTCACTCTCTGCTTCAGCTCCTGACAGGCAGCGGGGCCAGCAGCAGGAAAGGTACACCTGCTTGTTGGGAACTGGGAATGGGCCGTAGGTTCGAGCCTGTTTCATCCCAAAGATCAGCCTTGGGGGACACCTTGTACTGTTGGGAGCGCACTGAGCATCCGTGGGGGCCAAGCTGGGCCCCCACCTGAGGTCTGGCCACACCTGCTTCTGTCCTTCCTAGATCCTGAAAGAGATGTGTGAGGGGGAGCAGGTTCAGTTGAAGACTGCCCCAGCTGCCTCCTCCCTGGGCCTCCCTGAGCTGAAACACGGAGCCACGCAGTGCCAAGAAAATAAAGCGCCGGGGAAGAAAAAGAAACGAGCTCTGGCCAGCAACATGAGCTTCTTCTCTGGCTGCTCCCCGACTGAGGAAGGAGTCTACTGAGGTTGGACTCATCGTCTCTCGCTCAGGAGATGCCTTCTGGTTGTAGGCAGAGGGGTTTGTTTTTAAACGACTCCTCTGGGCTTCTTGCTGTTGGAAAAAAAGGGACGGCATGGTACCGAAAGGGAAGGAACATCTGTTGGATGTGGACCCTCAGCCTCCAGCCCTCCAGCCCCAGACTACTGCTCCCTGCCCGACGGGTGCTAAGCTGCCCGCTGAGGAGGGAGCCAGGCCCGCCGACCTTCCCGCTGAGTCAGGAACCATGGTGCAGGGCAGGCGGTGTCCCTGCCTATGAGGCCAGGGCTGTCCTATCTCTGGGTTGTCTCAGCTCTAATGGCGGGGCCTGGGGGGGGGGGCGGCCCCAGGTCCTTCACACCCACCTCAGGAAGGGGGTGTTACGTGGAGCTGAGGTAGATGAAATCTTCCGAAATGTTAGTGTTTTAATGGTATAAATAAATAAATAAAGCTCAGTGCTTCCACTGATTGGAAAGACCTTCTGTGCCCCGCACACATCCCTTGGTCCCTGGGAGCGCCGAGAAGGGGGAGTATGGAGCCCCACAGTTTTTCTTCTCATCGCTCTGCTACCGTAGTAAATGGGAGTGGCCTAGCCTCCACCGAACAGCCTTGCCTGGTCTCCAGGCCTGGGAAGAAGGGGCCATACTTAAATAGTAACCATCTGCACGCGCCTGCCAGTTTTATTTGAAGTCACAGAGTTGGTAACAGAGCTAGGACTCCCACCCAGGTCGCACGCGGTGACCGTCCCCAACACCCTACAGCCTGGTTTCTGGTTGGAGCGTCGGGGGCGATGGCCTGCACTTCTGCTGACAGCCAGGGGTGCCGCGCAGGCTGCTGCTGACTGGCCCTACAGCCTTCTGAAGAATTCGCACGCCCTGTCGGTCCACGCGTTCTGAATCCTAGTCTCCTCCCCATAAAAGCCCCCAAAGCCCCCTCAGAGCTTGGCACAAGAAAGCCGGGACTCCTCTAGAATCCACCAGCGCCAAGCGAAGACGCAGAAGGCCCACCGGCTGAGAAGGAAGCCTGCAGGACTGGGTGCCCCACAGCCCTCCCTGGCCTCCTGCCAGCAAGCAGCCCTGCTTCTCTTTGCATTTTAATGTCGAGGGAGCAGGAGAGCCTCTGTTGCCAACTAGAGCCGCTGGGTACAATGGGAAGGCAGGGAGGGAGGGGGCTGCCTCTTGGCATTGGAGACTCCGTCCTGCTTCTGGCTGTTCCCAACCCAGTGCTTTGGGGGAGGGGAAACTGAGCTATTCCCCGGAGAGGCATCCTGGCCCACCAGCACCTGCTACCCGCTAGGCCACTGGCTTGGAGCCCCCTCGAGGCCAAGGTAGAGAGGGCAGGTTGGTCACCGTAGCCCCCAGCTGTCCTGGAAAGATGTAACGACAGCATCTTTTGTATGTTGAGGGTGAAAAAGGGGCCACATACTCAACCTGACCAGCTCAGGGGAGACCTGCGTGGGTGCCTCACAAACTCGGAGGTGCAAAGTAACTAGCTACATCAGCATTCCTCACTAAAAGCGGGTAGTCACATCCCAGGCCTGCGTCTTCCCTGACGTAGTCCGTGTTTGGCCTAAGTCAGTTTGGTTTTTTTCACATTTAAGATGACATACTTTTGGAATGTACTCATTTCCAGACCCCTCAGGGAACACCCCACCCCTGCACCAGAGACCTTGAACCCCTCCCTCACTGTCATCTTGTCCCCAACACACCATCTCAATGACCTGTAAATGTTGTTTACCAACTTTCCTGTGGCCACTGATGTAAGAGACGCATGTTTCTGTTTTACTTTTTATCTAATCTCAGAGATTTCCCTGCTTGCTTTCTCCTTACCCCTTCCTCTACCACCAGTGGATTTTATGTAACCTTCCTGCCGTGTCTTCCTTGACTCTAGTGTAGGAAACAAGCTGTAAAACTGCCATTCTCTGGAGCAGTTTCTCAACCCCTGAGATTTTATTTCCCAGCAATTGTCAGTTTGGCCCAAATAAAGTCATAAAACTTCTTGATAAGGATGAACATTTGTTATGTCTACAATGTGCTCCTCTTTCAAAAGCCTGTGATCCTAACACCCCACACTCCTCAAATGATTCCTGGAAGATCTTTAGATACTTGCAGATTAGGCAGCTGGAATAACACCATCTCAGTCATTCAGAATGAGCATATCCTGACAGGGGTGAAGGAGAGGAAGAGGAGGATACATAAGATCCCTGGGGACCCCTGGCCTAGAAACAGGGTGACCTGTTGCCCACATTTTAGGAAGTAGCTCACATTTTTCTCTTATCGATGCACTTTGCAGAAGTAGGAATAAATTCCCAAGAGGAAAGAGGGGTGGATGAACCGAGGCCGATGAAGCAAGGCTGTCCTGCCATGAAGCTTGAGACCCAATGCTGGTCTCCCTCGCACACACACACGCCTTCCTAGGGGGCTGGCTGGGCCCCTTCTCCTCTGCCAAGTTGCAGAGTTGTGTGGTCACCTCCCCCAGCCTCCCTCCCCTCCTGCCAGTGCCCTCAGCCCTCTCCTCCCAGAGCTAGGACAAAGCCCCAGCAGTGAGTGAGTGGAGCAGGAGGAGGGACAGAGGGATGGGGAAGGCTGCACAAAGGAATTCCTCACCCCAAAGCCCCCTGACCGGCAGCAGCCAGCAGCGACATGTAAAGATCTCTCCCTTCGCCTCCCTCCCTCCCATCTTCCCACCGGGACTGGGCACAGTCCAGAGAGCAGCTGTAAGCCTGCAGAGTGGCCCACAGAGCGTCCTATAGGTGGCAACAGTGCCACCTGTTTGAGCGGTAGGGCTGAGGCAAAGACCAACGGAGGAGGCGCACAACTCAGAGCAGCCGGCAAGCGGTGCGGAGCGGAGCTGAGCGGAGCACGGAGTTGGCGCGGAGAAAAGGTGCGAGGGCCCCGAGAATGCTGCGCGCCCCGGTGGGAGCGGCGGGCGGGCGGGGAGGCGGGCTCCCGGCGGCAGCGATTGGACAGCGGCGCCAGCCCCCATCCCCGGACTGGGATTCTCAGGCTGCTCCGACCTGACCCCCTCTGCCAGGCAGCTCCTAGGGGCCGGTGATACTCTTGCATTCCTCGGGGGCAGGCAATGCCTGGGGTGCAGGGGCAGGATCTGAGGGGAGGCAGGAGCTGTGGTGGACAGAGCCCAAGGCTGGCTACCATCATCACCCGGTCCCAGGGTGGGCATAGGCAGGGTCTATCTTTGGGGTACTTGCTTCTGGGAGGAGCTCAGGGAGCAGAGAGTTCTTCTTCCCCAGCCCCAGGCCCAGGCCCCACCGCTCCACACCCTACTCTAACCTGCTTTCCCATGGGCTAAGGAGGGCAGTTTTGGCAGCAGCCACACCCTCCATCCTTCCAGGAGCCCAGCGACTGCGCACCCCACTAAGATTCCACAGGCTCAGAAGGGCCCCGTTGACACGGGGGGGGGGGTGCCCCACAGAACGCACACATTGGGGGTGTATGCAGGAGCTCTTTTACACACTCGCGGTCATCAACGAACCCACTTGTGCCACCAGCCACTCTCGCACAAGCACGCCGAAGGGCTGGCACGAGTCGCACCCCCTCTCCTGGACAGGTCCCGCCTCACACCCAGCCAGGTTTGGGAATGAGTAAGCTAGCTCAGTTTCAGCCTGACGCAAAAGCACAAGGTACAGGGATCATCTCTCCCAGGACAGCAACATCACCTGTACCACCTTTGCCCTGCATTTGCTGCACTTTCTCTTCAGGGACTGCAGAGGGTGGGGACCCTGAAAGCGGGGAGGTGGAGACCGGGTTCCTGGCTCGGGGCAGGGGGGATGGCTGGGCAGGGAGCGCTCCGACTGGGGCAAGAGGGCTTGGGCTTTCCACGTGTCTGAGGACAGGAAGAGTCGCTTCAAGAAGGCTGGGAGCGACCCAGGCTGCTGGTTCCGCTGCCTTCCTGTTACTGCCTGCGCCCCCTGCCTCCTGGAAGGTGGGGACAGAAGATCCTTTGGTCAGGGCTTTGTGATGTGTGCAATCTGTATCCATAGCAACTGGCCAGCTAGCGGAGCGCCCCCTGTCCTTGCCCCCAGGTCAGAAGTAGAACTTCTGCTTCAAGTTACTCTGATTCCTGGGGTGGAAAAACTCCTCATCTCCCGGCTGCCCGAAGCTCCGAAGCTCGGTCAGATGTGACCCAACTTGCTGAACTTGAGTTTGCCCCACCCCAGGCAGTTTCTCCTAAATCCCCACCCTGGGCGGGCAAGCAGCGTATGGCAGGAGCTGAGATGTTATTAATTAGCCGAGGCTGGGCATTCAGCCTGCGGGCGAATAGGCTGGACTTGCCAGGTGTCCCACTGACCAAGCAGGGATCCAGGTTAAGAAGAAAGGATGATCCTGGGATTGTGCCTCCTCACATGTGCTGGAAGGGAGGCTATGACCTGCCTCCTACTCCCCTGATGGCGGTGTGTCCCTGCCCCCAGGTCCCACCATGGTGGAGCGCCCGGAGAGCTGCGCCCCCTGGGCCCGAGGCCTGCACTGCTTGTACAGCTGCGACTGGAGGACGCGCTCCAAAGAGAGGAGGAGAAGCGGCCAGGTGGGGTAGGGACGGAGGGATGGGCGGGCAAGTCCAAGGCCAGGGGCTCAGAGGGGAGGAGGCCCAGCCGGCCGGTGAGGCGGCTGTGGGGGAGGGCTTTCTCTCCCCAGGAAGAAAATCTCTTAAATACGGAAAGTGCTGCCTGCGGAGAGAGCAGCCCGACGCGGGGCAGGAAGTCCCCTTGACTGGCCATCCTTCCCGGGACTGAGCCTGTCTCCTGCCCCTTTGCAGTGCGAAGGTTTCTGGTTCGGCCTGCTCTTCCTTACCTTCCTTGTCTGCCTGGGCTGGCTGTACGTGGAGCTCATCCTCCTCAATGACCTGCACAACTTCAACGAGTGTGTCCTGGGCGCCCCCCACCCCGCCTCAGCATCTATGTCGCCCTACTCCCCACCCTGGGACCCCTGGCTGTTTAGTCTTCCCCAGCCCTGCCCAGCTCTCCCGCTACCAAACCTCCTGAGAAGACCCCTCCATGCGATCTCCCTAGTCCTTGTCCTGGCCACTACCTACCCAAGTCCCCTCAGGCCATCGCTAGCATCCCTTCCCACACCCAGAGGCCTCTCTCCCCTCTCACAGATTCCTGTTTCGTCAGTGGGGACATTGGATGGACTGGTCCCTGGCATCCATGATTTTCATCTCTCTACTGGTCATATATGTATCCCTGCTATTGGTGGGTCTAGGGTTGGGCCCTTCTTTCCCACTTAGCTCTCCCTTGTCCCCCTGCCGGGAGGGAAGGAAAGAAGGTGTCAGTCTCTTGGCGCCTCATTGCTCTCACCTCCCTCTGCCCCCAGCTCCTGGCTGCACTCCTGTGGCTCTGTGGCCAGCCTCTACACTTGCACTACTTCCACAAGGTAGGGCGGGAATGCGGGCGAGCCCCCCACCCCAGCACCCAACACTCGGCTGGCTATTGGTCCTGTTCTCATGGGGTGGGGGGCAGCCCAGGTGGCCATGAGCCAGGGCTGGCACAGAAGGCCCCGTGCATCCGGGTCCCCCAGGTGCTGCTGTTCATCATCATACTTCTTGTGGCCGCTGGCTTTGCAGTACTGGGTGTCCAGTGGCAGGAGGAGTTTCTGAGTTTACATCTGTCACTGCAGGTGAGTGGCTGGCTAATCTCCAGTCCCTGGGTGAGAGGTGTGGCTGGGGTTCCAGCCCCAGGACCTGTCTTGCTCCCTGGTTCCCCAAGACTGCAAGTAGCTCTACACTCCAAAAGTCAGGTCGCCCTCCTCACCAACTCTCACCCACAGGCCACAGCCCCATTCCTTCACATTGGAGCTGTTGTTTGCATTACCATCCTGGCCTGGCCTGTGGCGGATGCCTTCTACAGTATCCACCAAAGAGGTGCCAACTGCACTCCCCCGCGCCCTTCGCTGGCCACCCTCGCTTCAGCCTCCTGCCGCCCCATTTCCAGCAACTGCTCTCTGCTCCCCCCGGAGCTCAACCTGGACCCTTTCTCCATAGCCTGTCCCCTGCTCCCCACAGGTTACAAGATGGTGCTACTGCTACTCGTTGTTGGAGTGGTCCTGGCCATCTACCTGTCCCCGCTTTGGATCTCCTCACCCTGTATCATGGAACGCAAACACCTACCGGCCAAGCCTACGCTGGTGGGACACCGAGGCGCCCCCATGGTGAGCATGGGCCGAACGCAGGCAAGGCTGGGCAGGGCTGCAGCGACCAGGCTGCAGGCTCGCAGGCTCCCACCCTTCCCTGCAGCCTCCTCACCACCTCCCTTTCCCAGCTGGCCCCCGAGAACACCCTCATGTCCCTGAGGAAGACAGCTGAATGCGGAGCTACTGTGTTCGAGACGGATGTCATGATCAGGTAAGGGGAGCTGGGGGGCAGGTGACAGGCACAGCGGGGGAGCTCCAGGGATGGGAGTGGGGACCCCAGAGCTCAGCCCTCTGATGCCCTCTTGTGCCTCAGTTCCGATGGGGTCCCTTTCCTGATGCATGATGAGCGCCTGACCAGAACTACAGATGTGGCCTCTGTGTTTCCAACCCACGCCACCACACACAGCAGTGACTTCTCCTGGGTGGAATTGAAGAGGCTCAACGCCGGGACCTGGTTCCTGGAGGTGAGGACAGTGTCAGTCCTGTCCCTGGGAACAGACAGCCAGCCCCCTGCAGGGCACCTCAGAGCAGAGTCCCTTCATGATAAGTGCTCGCCTGGGGTATGCAGCCCCTGCTCTCAGGGCCCTCCCTCCTAGTAGAGAAAAAAGAGCCTAGGCAGCAGGTTATCAGAATAGGAAACCCAGAGCGATGGCAGTGCCACTACTGAGGAGAGAAGTCACCGCTTGGCAAGGCGGCTGTGGGAGAGGGTCAGGCGAAGTTTCACAGGAGAGGAGGCCCGTGTGGTTTTCAAGATGAACAAGGCAGGAAATGAGATTCCGGACAGAGGCAGGAGCGTGGCTAAAGCACAGAAGTACAAAGAAGCGTTTGCAGGGGACGGAAAGTGGCTCAGTGGCACCCTGAGATAAAACTCATGGGAGCAGCAGGAGGGGCGGCTGGCAAGGAGAGCAGAGGCTGGGGCCTGGAAGGGTTCAAATCTAAGGCCCAGACATGGGGACTTCGGTCCTGCAGGTGTTGGAATCCACTGCAAAGGAGACTTTATTTTTTCAGTGCCCTTGGTCCTTGTAAAACACGGAATCAGAGAAATAACCTAAAACTGGAAAAGTCATAATTCAACCCCCTGGAGATTTTTAGAGAAAGGAGAAGGGAGGGAGAAAGAGAAGGAGAGAAATATCCATGTGTGGTTGCCTCTCACACGCCCCTAACCTGGGACCCGGCCCACAACCCAGGCATGTACCCTGACTGGGAATCGAACCAGCAATTTGGTTTGCTGGATGGAGCTCAATCCACTGAATCACACCCGCCAGGGCTCTACTTTTCATTTTGCACAAATAGAACCATTTCACATATTCTTTTGCAACTTTCTCTTTTCTGTTTTCTTTTTTAATTGTATTTTTTCCATTACCATTTATCCTTCTTATATCACCCTTCCCCCCTTCACTCACCACACTGTTGTCCATGTCCATGGGTCCTTTTTCATTTTTGCTTGGTCCCCCTACCACTTACCCCACCCCAGAGCTGTCATCTACTCTCCATCTATGAGTCTGTCTCTGTTTAGCTTGTTCAGTTTCTTTATTAGAGTCTACATATGACTGAGATCATATGTTATTTGTCTTTCTCTGTCTCGCCTTTTTCACTTAGCATAATGCTCTCCAGGTCCACCCATGCTGTCACAAAGGTTAAGATTTCCTTCTTTTTTACAGCTGAGTAGTATTCCATTGTGTAAATATCCCATAATTGTTTTATATACTCCTCTACTGATGGACACTTGGGCTGCTTCCAATCTTGGCAATTGTAAATAATGCTGCAATAAACATAGGGGTGCTTATGTCCTTTCGAATTAGTGTTCTGGGTTTCTTTGGATACATTTCCAGAAGTGGAATCACTGGGTCAAAAGGCAATTCCATTGTTGAGTTTTAAAAAAATCTCCATACTGTTCTCTACAGAAGCTGCCCCAGTCTGCCTTCCAACAGTGCACCAGGGTTCCGTTTTTTCCACATCCTCATCAGCACTTGTTGTTTGTTGATCTGTTGAAGGTAGCCACTTTGACTCATGTGAGGTGATTGTAACTCTCTGTATAATGACAGAGTGTGAAGAGCAAGGGATGTCTTGGTTTGCTTCCTGGCTTGCTTTACCACTTGCTAGGTGTATGAGCCTTGGCAACATTCCTTAGTCGCTCGGAGTTTCATTTTCCTCACCTGTGAAATGGGAATAATAACAGTACTTGTACGATTACCAGGACTGAAGAAATCGATACACATCAAGTACTTTGTTTATCCCATATCTTTGTGTTCACATATTTGTTCATGTAAATATAGGTTTATAGGTTCTTGTTTTACACAATGAGTTATATTTATTATGACTATGCTCATATTTCCTGCTGGTGACGAGTTCATCCAAAATTTACTTTACCTGAAAAAGTATTTTATTCCACCACTATTTTTTTTATTAGGACTTTATTTAGAATTGTGAAAGTATGTATCAGGACAACAGGTGTGTTATTGCTTTTTTATACATTTTTATTCAATTTATTGGGGTGACATTGGTTAATAAAATTATATAGATTTCAGGTGTACAATTCTATCATACATCGTCTGCATATTGTATCACGTGTTCACCACCCAAAGTCAAGTCTCCTTCCATTACCATTTATCCCTCTTTACCCTCTCTACCTCCCCTACCCCCTTTCCCTCTGGTAATCACCATACTTGTGTCTGTGTCCAAGAGTTTTGTTGTTTGTTTATTTGTTTGTTTGTTTGTTTGGGGGGGTTTCTCTTAATCTCTTCACCTTTTTTAAACCCAGTTCCCCTCCCCTCTGATCGCTGTCAGTCTGTTCTCTATGAGTCGTTTCTATTTTGTTTTCTTTTGTTGTTGTTGTTGTTGTTGTTTTAAGATTTTAGTTATTATTTTTAGAGAGAGGGGTAGAGAGAGAGGCAGAAAGGGAGAGAGACATCCATGTATGATTGCCTTTCACCTGCCTCCAGCTACAGACCTGGCTGGAGACCTGGCTTGCAACCTGGTTATGGGAATCGAATCAGGGAACTTTGAGTTCACAGGCTGGTGCCTTATCCACTGTGCCACCAGCCAGGGCTTCCTTGTGGTTTTAATTTGCATTTCTCTGATGATTAGTGACATTGAACATCTTTTCATGTCTATTGGCCACCTGTATGTCCTCTTTGGAGAAGTGTCTATTCAGCCCTTTGCCCACTTTTAAAATTTTTTATCTATTTATTTTTAGAGATAGGGGAAGGGAGGGAGAAAAAGAGGGGAAGAAACATCAATGTGCGGTTGCCCCTCACAAATACCCCCAACCAGGGACCTAGCCTGCAACCCAAGCATGTGCCCTGACTGGGAATCAAACCAGCGACTCCGGGTTGCAGGTAGGTACTCGATCCACTGAGCCACACCAGCCAGGCCCTTTGCCCATTTTTTTTTTATTGAATTGTTTGTTTTTTTGTTGGTGTTGAGTTGTAGGATTCTTTATAAATTTTGGATAATAACCCCTTATCAGATGTATCACTGGCCAATATGTCCTTCTATTCAGTGGGTTGTTTTTCATTTTGTTGATGATTTCCTTTGCTGTGCAAAAACTTTTCAGTTGCATGTAGTCCCTGTTGGTTATTTTTCCTTTGTTTCCTTTGCCCAAAGTTATATATCAGAAAAACTTTTGCCACAAGAAATGTCCAAGATTTTACTGCCTATGTTTTCTTCTAGGATTTTTATGGCTTTGTGTCTGACATGTAAGTCTTTAATCCATTTTGTGTTTGTTCTTGTGTATGGTGTGAGAAAGTGATCTTGTTTCATTTTTTGCATGAATCTGTCCAATTTTCCCAACATCATTTAATGAATAGACTATCTTTATGCCATCGTACATTCTTGCCTCCTTTGTCCAATATTTTAACCATAAAAGTGTTGTTAGGTTTGTGCCTGGAAGAATGGAGGAGTCGGTGGACCAGCGCAAAGTCTTTATGGAGGGATGTTCAAGCAGGCGGGCTGAGCCCAGCGGACTGCAGCGCCAAGGGACGGGAAAGAGGGACTTTGAAGGGCCTGGAGCAGACCCCCAGGGGCGTGAGTCACCCTGCTTGTCGGCCCCAGAGTCCGGGGTACAGGTGTTTGCAAAAGAACAGTGTCCTCTGGTTAGGGATGGCTGTCAGGAGACTTATGGTCCTTGTTCCTGAGAAGTGATTCAGGGAGAGGGGAAGGGATAACACGGGTGTAACTAGTTCTCAGCCGGACTCCAGTGGCTGAGTCGCAGTTGCCTCTGATATTAGGGAACCTTGTGATGGGGTTCATGGCCAGTGACGCAGACCGTCTTTGTTTCAGCACAGGCGGTGGCTCAGGTCCTGCGTGACTGCAGGCCACAGCTCCTGAGAACACAGTCACCACTGGCAGTAGCTTGTTTTGCAAGGCCTGACACAGCTGGCCTTGGCAACATGGGGTCTCTGGCCCTAACAGGCGTGGGTTTATTTCTGGGCTCTTTATTCTGTTCCGTTGATTTATGTGTCTGTTTTTATGCTAGGTTCAGGCTGTTTTGATCACTATGGGCTTATAACTATATCAGATTTGATATCAGGTAGCATGATTCCTCCAACTTTGTTCTTTCTCAGGATTGTTGTGGCTATTCAGGATTCCATATACATTTTTGTAATATTTGTTCTAGGTCTGTAAAATACACCATTGGAATTTTGATAGGAATTGCACTGAATCTATAGATTGCTTTGGGTAGTATGGACATTATAATGATGTTAATTCTTCCAAACCATAAGCATGGGATATTCTTCCACTTGTTTTATCTTCTTATATTTCTTTCTCCCCTTGTCTTATAATTTCCTGAAAATAGGTCTTTTACATTCTTGATTATATTTACTCCTAGGTGTTTTTTGATGCACTTATAAATGGGGTGTTTTTTTAGTTCCCCTTTCTGATAGTTCATTACAGTTATATTAAAATGCAATTAATTTCTGAATATCTATTTTATATTCTGCCACTTTACTGAATTCATTGATCAGTTATAGTAGTTTTTGATGAAATCTTTAGGGTTCTTTATATACAGTCATGTCATCTGCAAATAATGATGGTTTTACTTCTTCCTTTCCAATTTGGATACCTTTTATTTTTTCTTGCCTGAATGCTGTGGCTGGGACTTCCAGTAATATGTTGAAGAGTGGTGAAAGCAGACATCCCTGTTTTGTTCCCATCTTAAGGGAAACACTTGTAATTTTTGCCTATTGAGTATGATGTTGGCTGTAGATTTTTAATGTATGGCCTTAATTACGTTGAGGTATGTTCCCTCTTTTTCCAATTCACTGAGATTTTTTATCATAAAAGGGTGCTGTATTTTAGTGAGTGCTTTTACTACAGCTGTTGATATGATCGTGTGATTTTTATCTGCATGTTGTTTATGTGATGTATCATGTTTATTGATTTGTGAATATTGTACCAACCTTGCATCGCTGGAATAAATCCCACCTGATCATGGTGGATGATCTATTTAATGCATTGCTGGATCTGGTTTGCTAATATTCTATTCAGGATTTTAGCATCTATGTTCATCAGGGTTATTGGCCTATAAGTTTCTTTCTTTGTAATGTCTTTTGCGAGGTTTTCTTCTAAGATTTTATTTATTATTTTTTAGACAGGGGAAGGGACAGAGGCAGAGAGGGAGAGAAACATGAATGTATGGTTGCCTTTCACCTGCCTCCTGCTATGGACCTGGCTGGAGACCTGGTTTGCAATTTTTGCTGGTTTTGGAATTAGGCTAATGCTTGCCTGCTAAAATGAGTTTGGGTCATTTTAAAGGATATTTTCATTGGGCATTAAATTCAATGTTGTGATTTTTCCAACTTTATATATGTCATTCCTGGCATACATTATACTCAAGAAATCAAGTAGAATTTTAATATTGGGGGGGGGGGACAGTGTTCTTGTTGCTTCTCTGAAGGAATAGATATCTGGAAGTCCCTACTATGACATTCCAGAGTGGTTCTTGTGCATCTCATCTTGCATCATACAGAGAGGAAATTTTCACGTGCTTTCCAGACAGGTCCTGTGGCATAATGCATTTCTAACACTACCTGGTCTATAGTAAATACTTAATATGTGTTAGATAGCTCACTTTTTCCAGGTCAGTGGCTCGGAGGTAAAATCATTCATTGAATATAAGGGAAGGAAAGGAAAGTAGCCCAGGTTTGGCATAATTCTGGGAGAAATGGGGGAGGAAGCAAATTAAGGACAAGTAAAAGGGTGGCTGAGTGGCATCCGAGTGGAAAACAGGACTACAGTGCCGACAGTCCGTGGTGTGCTTTGCCCCTCCCCCTCCCAGGGGTGTAGGAGGCAGGCAACTGTAGAATTAAATCAGCGTTGGGATCTGTAGAACAGGTGCGTCAGGAAAGTTGTTGACAGTGCTGTGGAAGAGTAGTTCAAGCTGTGGAGGGGCCATGGGTAGGGACCAGAAAGCTGCTGATGGATCGGGAGGAGACCAAGGGGTCAAGATCCCAAAGTCCAAAGAGAAAGTGTAGTGGGAGAGAGGAGGTTAAGAAACTGGGCAGGTAGGAGGTTGGGGGTCAAAGAGTAAGGTGTTAGAGGGTCTGAAAAAAGCCATAGTTTGCGGAAAGAAAGACCCTGGCTCAGAGGTGGGCAGCAGCTGGACACCAAGTTGGGGAATAAATGAGATGGTGAGGATGGGGGAATGGCCTAGAGGCTGCTTCTGGTCTTGAAAGTATTTTCCTATTCTTACAGAGGCCACCTTTCTGGGAGGCCAAGAAGCTGCCGGGCCCTGATCGGAAAGAGGCTGAGAATCAGAGAATACCAACGCTGGAAGAGCTACTTAAGGGAGCGGCAGCCCTCAACCTCTCCATCATGTTTGACCTGCGCCGCCCCCCACAAAACCACACATACTATGACACTTTCGTGAACCAGACGTTGGAGACTGTGCTGAACTCAGGGGTGTCTCAAGCCATGGTGATGTTGCTCAGGACCCCTAGTGCCCTTCACCAAGTGCCCCCACCCCCATGACCATAGTGATCACTTTGAGCTGCCCCTGCCCCAGCCCCCCCCCCAGTTCATGCACGTACCCCACTGTGTGGTGAAACCTCTGTGCTCTACCCTAGCCCTTGGAATCCCCAGGCCTCCCCCAGCTTTATGCTCATCCTCCTCAAACTACAGGTCCTTTGGCTCCCAGATGAAGATCGGGCCATTGTCCAAAAACGGGCACCTGGAATGCCCCAAATATATGGACATCAGGGATTCAACACAACTGAGAGGCCCCTGTTTCTCAACCTCCCCTATCAAGACCTGCCACAGTTGGACATGAAGTGAGTGCCAGAGGGAAGGAGCCATGGGGAGCACATGCATCCTAATGGGGGGCGGGGAGCCAATGCAGGAAGGGCAAGATTATTCAGTCATTCACTTACACAACAGTTATCCAACACTTGCTATATGTCAGGCACTGTTTAATGTCGGCTTTGGGCACACAAGTAAGAGAGAAACACCATAAATCACTGAATAAAATACATGCATGTTGGGTACCACTTAAGTGATATGAAGACGATAAGATGGGGTGATGCAATGGAGTATCTGAGGGTGGGAGTGAGGGGCTAGGGATGGGCCGCATCAGGAATAATGGTTAAGGAGGACCTGTCTGGACTGAGACCTGATGAGTCACAGGAGCGAATGACGAGAAGAGCTGCAGAAGATGGGCAAGGGGGAGGCGAGGCCGGGGAGGTAGGCAGGGGCCAAACTGGTCTGGACTGGTAACAAACACACCAGTGACAAAATGAAGGCCCTGAATGTCTAGCTAAGCACTCTGAGGTGATGGGCCCAATGTACCAGGTGAAATGCAACAAAAGCAGTTTGACTGCACAGAGACAAGAGACACTAGCATCAGCAGGAATGTTTTAAGAAGGCCCGGGGTAGAAAAAAATAAAAAATAAAATTAAAAAGCCCGGGGCTTTGACTGAACGGTGTGCAGTGACACATCACCTCGCCAGCACTAACCTGACCGAGGCTGCCTTCACACAGGAAGGGCTTTGCTCTACTCGAAGGTGTGTGCGCTGCCTGGACATCACGCGCAGCCGCAGACCCCATACTTTGGAAGAAACGTTGATGAATTAGAGTAAAATCAGATTAAAGGAGTTTCTGTGGGGAAGGAAACGGTAAGCCAGGTTCCAAGCTCCAGTCGAAGGAACTGTGGCTGTTGGGTCTATGAAAAGAGAAGACTCAAGGGGACGTGGTCACTATTCCTCAGGCCTCTGAAGGGCTATCATGGGGCAAAGAGGAGAGATACATTTGTGTCACCCCAGACAGCAAAGCTAGGAATCCAGCAAAAGACAGAGTTCAGCTCTGCAAAGAAAATCACTTTGGTCAGGTGGAACTGATAGCTCTTTGGCTGTGACACTGGGGATTCATACAAGACAGGGGCTGCCTCCCATTCCACCATTATGCATGTACCCTGTTTCTTGTCCCCTTCCGCAGGGCACTGCATGAGGATAATGTCTCAGTGAACCTATTTGTAGTGAACAAGCCCTGGCTCTTCTCCCTCCTCTGGTGCACAGGGGTGGACTCAGTCACCACCAACGACTGCCAGCTGCTGCAGCAGATGCGTTCCCCCATCTGGCATTTTGTAAGGGCTCTGACACTGTCACCTCTCCCCGCTTCTCTTTAACCCTGTCCCTCTCTCTTCCTTCCTGTCCCCTCATTTTCTACCTTTGAGGCTCTGGCTGCCAACAGGGGCCTTTTCTTATTTCCACAGGCCCCTCAGACCTACCTAATGATATGGATCCTTATTGATTGCATCTCCGCCCTGATGATTTTGTGGCCCTTCATCCTCCGCGGGTGAGTGCTTCATGCCTTGTGCCTCAGCTTTCCAGATCTCTCTTCTCCCCAGGGGCCTGGTGATAGGGCTGATTCGGGTTCATATATGCTGCCTGTGGTTTGGGGGCCCAGCCTCTTCGGTTCCTTAGAGATTCTTAAACCCTTCCTTGGACATCCAATTGGCTTGAAGCTGGGGAGGACATTTTGGGGACACCCAGGGTCAAAAGGTTGTGCTTGAATCTGGCATACCTCACCATGGGAAGTTTTTCTCCCTCTAGGAGATGTGGTGAGAAGAAAGCGAAAACTGGTAAGAACTTTCTCCCCTTACCTCATTTTTCCTTGTCCCCTAGCCTTCCCCTTAGTCATCCCTACCACGCCCTCCTCCACTCTCCAGGCTTAGAAACAGCTGTGCTCCTGACCAGGATCAACAATGTCAGAAGGGAGTGAATGCCCCACCCTAGGCTGCCACCAGATGTTTACATCTGCCAACAGCAAGGAAGGGAGGATGGCTGAGGTGGAATGTTGGTGGCATTGGGGGTGAGCTGAACTTGGCCAACAGGAAGCTTTGGACTATGAAGGCCCTCTGCCCAGATGGTGGTCGCACCCATGGAATATGCTCCCCTTCGGATTTTAACCAGAGGTGGTGATGGAAGAGAGGGAATCATGAAAATTTTCTCCCCAAAGAAAATATTCTAGAACAGGGGAGATTGCCAAGATCATGTCTCAGGCTTGTGTGCTCCTGTCCCAGCATAGAAGGTACAGGGTGTGTCAGGGATGGGATAGTTTGGAACAGTGGCTGAAGGATAAGACAAGACAGCCTTCCTGGAGAACCATGATGAAGACCCCAATCCTGCTCCATTCACCGTCTCCCTTGGCACCTACAATTTAGCTGCTTCCCTACCTAAAGGGCCTCTCTAGTTGTGTAGTTCTGTGTCAACAGGTGGCTTTTTGCTGAGCACGGCCTTTTTCTTCAAGACACGTTGGTTCCTGTTTCTCATATGCTATTCTCATCTCTGAATAAATTTATTTCCTCTTGGCCAGTCTCATCTTTTCAGCACTGGGGCTGGGCGGAGGATGCAGCCTCTATCTAGAGCTGTATGTGACGTGACAATGGGGGGTCATCATAGGGAGATATGTAGGTTGGAGGTGGGAGTAGGACCACAAGGCAATGAAGGACTTGCAAGAGGGAAGCAGGAGAGCCATCCACACGGCAGGCGGTCTGGGCGGACAAGGAGCGCTGCGCAGAGTTGCTCTGTAGCTCCATCTTGCGGTCACCTGCCCCAAAAGGAGGGTCCCGTCGGTCATCACCGAGTTGTTTGCTGAATGACACCTGTTCCCCCTGCCAGCTGGGGACCTGTGTTCTTGACTCCGGACCCTGAGACCATGGTGGAATTTCCACAAGTTTTCTCTTCTCTGGGCTGCGCGCAGGATCTGGTTCCCCAACCTGCCTTTCCCTCACGGAATTAGTTCCCCAGTGTGTCTGCTGCTCGTGAGTGCCCGGGCTAAACGGTTCGGGTGACTGGCATGGAGCTGGCCTAGGAAGAGGACTCTGATGCGAAGGGGAACAGGAGGGGTACCTGTGGCTGAGTCTTCAGTCCCCCACTGCACAACATTAGCCCGAGTTCCTGTCTCCACATGAAGGCAAATTGAATCAGGGCTCTGGTGAGTTCAGGAGGTTCAGTTCTTCATTCCTTCCCTTTCGCCAGACTGAAACCTGGGGTAGCACTGGCACCTCGGCACTAGCCCCTACTTGCTCGAAGGCAAGCCCCGGGAACTACAAGTCCCAGGATGCCCCGGTCACTTCCGGTCTCTACTCAGACAGAAGGAGGCGAGTTTGAATTTGTGTTCCCGCCCCGCTCATCGGGGACCCCGCCCCTTCCCCGCTTCCCGCCCCGCCTCTCTCCGCACTCACAGGCACGTACACACGCGCACGTACAGGCACCGGCAGTCGTCGGCGTTGACTCACCTGGCGGGCGGCGGGCGCGGTGGGCGGGGCACGGCGCGCGGCGCGCTGGCTGGCGGTGGCGCTCCGGAAGCGCACCGCGCCGGGTCTTCCCGGGGTCTACGCCGCCTGCTACGCGGCAGGTCCCTCTCGCATGCTCTTCCCGACTGTGGGTCCTCGGTTTTGCGCGATCCCGATCCTGCCCCTCAATCAGGCCGACTCACGGCCTCAGCTCTAGGGCGTCCTGCCTGTCAAGGCACTGCCAGCTCTCCCCATCCCGACTTTTCTGTCCCCGCCCGGTCGCCCAACCTCACCACCCTTCAACCTCTTTCCCTCCCCATCTGACCTAACCCTGACTACCTCCAGGGTCTCCGGCCCCGCTTCCTCAACCGCCAGCTCTCAGATCGCCGACTGAATGCAGGACCCAGCTCCAACCTCTCAGCCCTAGCCCCTAACCCCTAACCTAGCCTTGAGTCCTCAGCCCTGAGCCTGCCACTGCATATCTTTACTCTCTTCCCAGGAGGACTGGACAGCACGTATGAGCTCTGTGCGGCCCTGGGCTGGAGACTGAAACTGACAAAAAGTTGAGGGCAGAGACAGAGGGAGCTACCAATTGGGGTTCAGGTGCAGTTGCTCTCAGTTATTTTTAGTTGCTGACTCACAGCTTCTGGCATCAGGGTTTGGGACAACCACACTGGGCTAGGGGACTATTAATAGAGCTGAGGTACAGTCCCGACCCCAGTTCAGTTTGGAAGCACACAGAGCAAGGAGCCTCCCCTTGCCATCATGCCCTGTGCGGGTGTTGTGGACTGGGGCCGTGGCTGGACCTCTCTGGCTGCGCGTATCTTGGCGCGGTATCTCTACCTTGCACCTCTTGAGGGAAAGCCCGCCAGGAGACTCCTGAGCACAGCTCTCCACCAAACGCAGTGGTTTGGGCTCTACTGCCATGATGCTTCGGTTTTACTAGGTGAGAGTGAAGAAACAGTCCCAGGTGGAGGGACGCGGCCTTGGCCTGCCTAGAGCTACTCCTAAGCCAGAATGCTGGTTAACTAGGAGAAAAAGCTGTGGATTTCTGGTCCTCAAAGGCTCTTCCGAGGATAGGGTGTGCAGCATGGTGGGAACAGAGAGGGAGGGCACAGAGCCAAGGATTCGCTAGCCCCAAACCAAACACAGCAGTAGGAAGCAGCCTAATTCTTTGTTTACCCCCCGCCCATTCTTTTTATTTTTATTTTCCTATCTTACTAGGCTCCGTTCCTACTCACAGGGGGCAACAGACCTCAGAATCTCTCTCTCTCTACACCATAGAGAAAACTAATGCAGGAAAGCGGAAAGCTAGTGAGAAACTTGTCTCCACCAAGGTAGGAATGATCCTTTATATATTGGCATTCCTATGAGGCCTTTTTAGTTTAATGAGCTAAAGTAGCAGTGCCCTAATGTATACATTGGGAATAGCGGGGAACTCGATTCCTTACTGGACTAATCACCCAAATTATTCCCACCTACGCCCAATTTGCGAGAATTCCCATAGACCAAGGTTGCACACCCACAGCAATGCCTCCTCCCTGCAAACTAGACACTTCTGCATTCAGCGACCCCAGACTGGCTCTCAGGTGAAACCAGATGGCTTTGCGGTAAGGTTGATTGTTCCTCCACATACAAAGTCTGGGGCCACCCAATGAAGCTCTACTTTGAAGAATGAGCCCAGGTATTTAGACATCAGTGGGCTGTGCTGCCCCAACTCCATTAATGTACTGCGGGCGCCGGAGGGACGGTGGATGGGAGGACAAATGGTCGCACTCCTCCCTGGTCCCTTCCTGTATTCGTCCAAAGCCTCAGTGAGAGCGGCCTTCCGGTTGCCTAGCAACCACAGTGCCTGCCAGGACGCGAGGCTTTTTTCAACCTGTAGGCGGCGCCTGTCTTCCTGGGGCCTCTCGCTCTAGTAGTCGGGAAGAGGTTTCAAGTGTCAAAGCATTTCAGGGCTGCCAACCCAGTCCAGTCTGAGTCCCAGAGCCTTGTGGAGTGGGTAGAAGCCCACTAGGAATTTCAAGGGATTTTACTTAGATTCATTAAAGGTGAAAAGATGAGAGAGAAAGCCAATCAATGGGGAAGGGGTGTGGGGAGGATAGTTTGACCCTCTCCATTTAATCCAAGTTTAGCAGTGCTTGCTGCTCAATCAGAGCAGTTCAGAGGGCCCAGACTACATATAGGGTTCCCCCCTCAACCATTTTTAGTAAGTGGAAAAAGAGTCTAGAACGCCATATTGACAAACTGCTGAGTATATAAAAGACTTTAAGCGCCCAGGTTACCAGTCTAGCCTAGAGTTGGTCATGAAGGAAGATAGCCATTCATTTGTTCATTCAACAATTATAATTAACCCTAACCTACCATGTACCAGGTGTGTGTTAAGTATTTTACATTTAATCCTTATGAAACCCCTATGATTATTTCCACTTCACAGATAAAGAAACTGCAGCTCGTAGAAGTAAAATCATATCCAAAGTCACGCAACTAGTGACTAGATTGGGTCTAACTGAGCGACCACTGTGTGCCAGGGTCTAAGACCATCGAAAACAGGACACCCTTTTTTTCTCTCCCTAGTGAACACCTCTTCAGGATCAAACTACAATATCATCTATTTTGTAAAATTTTTATTATGTAATCCCTCCACAGGTAGAGCTGATAACTTGCTTTTCTGTACACCCCTCTGAGATAGCCCTTTTCACAGATATTGTAATAATCAGCTTCCATATTTCTATTTCTCTAACTTTGAGCCCCTCAGTAGCAGGGCCTGTTTGCTATTCATCTTCACTTCAATGTCCACTAGATATCTCAATACCAACGTATCCAAATCTGAACACCTGGTCTTTTTGGCCAGAACGGCCCCTCCTAAAGCTGTCCCTATCTCAGCAGATGGTAATTTCATCTTTCCAGTTGTCCTGACAAGCAAAAACAAAACTTGGAGCCACATCTCATATCCAATTTGTCAGCAAATCCTGTTGATTCTCCCTTCAAAATACATCCAGAATGTGCCCTGGCTGGGTGGCTCAGTTGGTGGGAACATCATCCCATTTACCAAAAGGTTGCAGGTTTGATCCACAGTCCAGGTGCATATGGAAGGCAACTGATCAATGTTTCTCATATTGATGTCTCGCTCTCTCCCCCTTTCTAAAATCAATTTCAAAAACATATCCTCAGGTGAAGATTGAATATATGAGATCTGTGCAGAAGGTATCCAGCTGTGTGATATGAAAAATAGAGACATTTATTGAAGAAGATAAAAGATATAAGAAACATTGTACAAAGGACAATGACACCTTACTTCCCTTCAAAGTAGGCACCTTGGGACCTCACACAGTTTTCCCAATTGCCATCAACTACTCTGTCGTATTTTCCTGAATCTCATCGATTGTCTGAAATCTCTTCCCTTTCAAAGGTGATTTCAGTCTTGGGAAAAAAACAGAAGTCACAGGGCACCAAATCTGAGCTGTAGTGGGGCTGACTCACATGGGTGACTTGGCGTTTAGCCAAAACACGGCACAAGAAATTATGTGTGAGCTTGTACATTGCTGTGATGAAGTTGCCCATCACTAGTTGCCCATGGCTGCAGCATTCTGAACCATTTGAATTGTTTCTAAAGAGGAATGTTCAAGCTTAATGCAAAATGTGCAAACTTGGACACAGATTTGTTGCTCTACTTGCTCAGTCATTTTGAATGTGAAGGCCACACAGTACACATGCTCACTCAGCGGCGTCTACCACCCGCACTGGCCAGTGTACAGTGAAGTTGTCATTGTTCATGAGTGCGCATTCCAGTCCACTCTCCTTGGCCGCCAGCTTACATCATTGTTGCATAAACTGTTCTCATATTAGCAAGGGCTGGGCTTTTTCCAGACAGACCTCATATATGTGTGCGTATGCTTGTATGTATGTGTGCATTACATACGCACACAAACGTATGTGCAAAATACACCCAGAATTCAACCCCTTCTTATCACTCGCAGTGCTACTCATGATCCAAGCCACCATCACCTGTCTTCTGCAGTAGTCTCCTGGCCGGTCTCACTGTTTCTACCCTTGTCTGCTATGGCTTGTTAGCCACACAGAAGCCAGAGCAACCCTGCTAAACCCAAGGCATATTATGTTAGTTCTCTGCACAAAACTGTCCAACCAATGGCTCTTCATCCCTTTCAGAGTAAAGTCAAAATCCTTTCAATGGCCCACAGCCCCTACATGGTCTGGTTTCCTACTAAATCTCTGATCGCGGCTCCTGGTTCTCTCCCCCTCCCTCATTCTGTTCCAGTGTTCCAGCTACTGGGTCTTCCTGGCTTATTCAAGCCGGGTGCACTCCCTACCCAGGACCTTTGCCCAGCTGTTCCCTGGCTAGGTTTACCCTTCAGCGTGGCTCATTTCCTCACTGCCCTCAAGTCTTCGCTCACATGTCACCTTGTCAATGAGCCCTACTTTGATAAGTCTATTTAAGATTGTCTCTATTCTAGCTTCCAGTTCACAGGAAGTACAGAGTATAGAGGAATAAGATCAATGAAATCAATGGGTGGGTGGGTGGGTAGGGGGAATAACAGACAAATCCAGCATGTAGGATATTCTGCAAAACAACTGATTTATACTCCTCATAAAGTCAATGTAGCCCTTGCTGGTGTGGCTCAGTGGATGAGGCACCAGCCTGCGAACCCAAGGGTCACTGGTTGGATTCCCAGTCAGGGCATGTACCCAGTTTGCAAGCCAGGTCTCCAGCCAGGCCCACAGCTGGAGGCAGGTGAAAGACAACCATACATTGATGTTTCTCTCCCTTTCTCCCTCCCTCCCTTCCCCTCTCTCTAAAAATAATGAATAAAATCTTTTTTAAAAGGCAGTGTCATGCATTAAAAGAAAAAAGATGAGACTTCTAGCTCTGGACCCAGCTGGAATAGACACACTTCTCCCTATCCCTCCTGCTAAAACCCTGGATGTGCTCTGTGAAACAAACATAAGACTTTGAAAGAAGGAGAAAGAGGCAGACTGACTAGGAACTCCAGTGACCTGAGCTCACAGTGGTGGGTTCCCTGGGTTTTGTTGTTGTCTCATAGATCCCAGACTGGGTGCCAGAGAAGTGAGCAGCCTGGAAATGACAGTGGGCATGGATCAAAAAGAGAACACAAAAAAAACCTCAACAAACACCTGCTCTCTCTGGCCAGAAGACCAGGAAATGGGGAGCATAGCCAGACAGAAAACTCTTAGACAATAACCCTTCTGCTGCAACCAGACATCATAGGGGGAAACAAAACCCAAAACTGCAGCCCCACCCACACCGGCAAAGGCCAAGTAGAAACCCAGACTTTACTTGCATCAGGCTCCACCATATACTCCAGGAGGCAGTGCCAGGGAAAGCCAAGTAGGGAGCCTGGGCTTCCATCCCCACAAGGTGCAAGGACTCCCCTTCCCGCCAGGTGGTGCCAGAGGAAGCCTAGTGGAGCAGCAGTACTTTTGCCCCTGCCATATTCTTTCTCCCCTCCCCTCCCCACCCCACTCCTCTACCACCCTCACCCCCACCCCCACCCCCACTGTGGTTATGGAAGACCCTTGGAGATCAGGAAGGGGCCACTTCAACCTCTCCCAGACAAGGGGTGGTCAGTGGAGAGCTAGAACTCCCCTACCCTGCCCAGCAGGAAAGAAGGAGCCCCATTTGGGATAGCAACTGGTGCTCGAGGGGAAAACTTGAACTCTACCCCTACCTGGCAGTAACCAGGCAGTGACCCCTTCTACTGATGGCAACGGTAGCAGAAGAAGCCTATCAAAAAACATTTAAATTAGTTCCAGAGTCTCAAAATAATATCCAGAAATGTCTAGAATGCAATAAAAAATCATATGTCATACCAGGAGCCAGAGGACTCTCAACTTGAAGTAGAAATAATCAACAGACGGCAACACCAAGATGACAGCTTTAAATGATGTGACAAGGATTCTAAGGTAGTCAACATTTTAAAAAATGCTTCAATAAAAACAAATGCTTCAGCGAGCAGTTACAAACAAGCTTGGAAGAAATGGGAAAAAATAGAGAGTTTGAGCAAAGAAACGTAACAAAAAATCACAAATTTTAGAACAGAAGAATACAATAACCAAACTAAAAATTCTGTTGGATGGGCTTATCAGCAAGATGGAAGAGGGCAGATGAAAGAATCAGTGAACTTGAAAATAGAACATTATAAATTACCCAGTCTGAACAACAGTGGGGAAAATAGGCTAAAAATAATGAACAGAGCCTCCGAAACACATGGGGCTATAAGAAAAGACCTGCCCTGCCTGGTGTGGCTCAGTGGATTGAGCACTGGCCTATGAATCCAAGGGTCACTGGTTCGATTCCCAGTCAGGGCACATGCCTGTGTTGCAGACCAGGTCTCCAGCCTGGTCCCCAGCGCTGGAGGCATGCGAAAGACAACCATACATTGATGTTTTTCTCCCTTTCTTCCTCCCTCCCTCCCTTCTCTTCTCTCTAAAAATAAATAAAATCTAATAAAAAAGAAAAGACCTAACATTTGTGTCATCAGAATTCCAGAAGAGAAAGCAGAAAAAGTTCTTAAGAAATAATGATGGAAAATGTCCCAAATTTGGCAAAAGACATAAGCTTGCAGATTCAAGAAGCTGAACAAATCCCAATCTGGATAAATCCAAACAAGTCCATGCCAAGACACATTACAATCAAGCATTTGAAAACGAGACAAAGAGAAAATCCTTAAAGCAGCAAGAAACACCTTACCTACAGAGGAAAAGCAACTCAATGTCGGTGAATTTCTAATCAGAAACCATGGAAGCCAGAAGGAAATGGCATAACACGTTTCAACTCTTGAAAGAAAAGAATTGCCAGCCTTGAATGCTATGTCTAGTGAATATATCCTTCAGAAACGAGAGGGAAAGCAAGCTATCCCAGACAACGGAAAGCTAAGAGATTATCAAGTCTGTTCCAAAAGTATGGAGCTAATGTCAATATGATTAAAAGTTTGTGCAGCCAATACTTTCGGGACAGACCTCCGGACATCACCAGAAGACCCACCCCCAAAACTTGTTAAAAGCGCCTTAGCTGGTGTGGCTCAGTGCGTTGAAAGCTGGCCTGTGAACCAAGGGGCCCTGGGTTTGATTCCCTGTCAGGTCACATGCCTGGGTTGTGGGCTGGGTCCCCAGCTGAATAAGGGAGCAGCCACACTTGGCTGTTCCTCTCCCTCTCCTCCCTCTCTTCCCCTCTCTCTAAAAATAAATAAATAAATAAATTTTTAAATGGTTAAAGGCAGTTCTCAAAACAGAAAGGAAATGGTAAAAGAAGAAATCTTGGAACATCTGGAGGGAAGAAACAGAATGAGTAAAAATGTAAGTACATAAACTTTCTCTTATTGAGCTGTCTAACTTACATTTGATGGTTGAAGCAATAAATGTAACATCATCTGCCCTGGCTGGCGGCTCAATGGAGGGGCACCTGCCTGCGAACCCGGGGTGGGAGTGGGGTGTCGCTGGTTAGGTTCCAAATCAGGGCACCTGGCCAGGTTTCGAGCCAGGTCTCCAGCCAGGTCTGTAGCTGGAGGCAGGTGAAAGGCAACAATAGATTGATATTTCTCCCCCTCTCTGCCTCCCTCCCTTCCCCTCTCTCTAAAAATAATAAAGAAAATCTTTAAAATAAATAAATAAATAACTATAACATCATCTGACGTGGAGTTCAATATATATAGAAGCCCTAAAATGGCACAAGGGAAGGGGAGTTTAAGGGGGGTAAGGTTTCTACATGTTCCTCCACCTGATGAAATGATGACACTACTAGATCTTTGTGGTGACAAAAACCATCCTGATTCTCTGGCTGGTGGCTCAGTGGATAAGGTGCCAGCCTGTGAACCCAAAGGTTGCTGGGTCGATTCCCAGCCAGGGCACATCACCAGGTTGCAAGTCAAGTCTCCAGCCAGGTCCATAGCTGGAGGCAGGTGAAAGGCAACCATACATTGATGTTTCTCTCCTCCTCTGCCTCTCTCCCTTCCCCTTTCTCTAAAAATAACATATAAAAATCTTTTATAAATAAATAAGTAGTAAATAAAAATGCAAGGGTAAAAAAAATAAATCAAAGGAAAATGGTCCTGACCCATGACTGTCTCTCTAGCACTCCCTATCTTCCTTTCTCTGTTCTACTTTTGCTTCTTTTTTTCATAGCACTTGTCATCATATATAACACATAATTCTTTTATTCATTGTGCTAATTTTTTGTCTGTGTCCTCTCACTAGAGTGTAAGCTCCTCGAGGACAGGGGTTTTCTTGTGTGTTTTGCTCTGTTTCCTGCTTTCTCCCCAAATTCTAGAAGTGACTGGCACATAGGAAGTGCTCAATGAATGTTTGCTGAATAAAGAATGAATTTCTGGCCCTGGCTGGTGTGGCTCAGTGGATTGAGTGCCAGCCTGTGAACCAAAAGGTTGCCGGTTTGATTCTCATCCAGACACATGCCTGGGTTGCAGGCCAGGCCCCTGGTTGGGGGCATGTGAGAGGCAACTGATTGGTTTATCTCTCGCACACATTGATATTTCTTTCCCTTCTCTTTCTCCTTCCCTCCCCTCTCTCTAAAAGTACATGAAATTGTTTTGTTTTGTTTTAATGGATTTCTGTATCTTTAGGGCCTAGGTCAAAGGTCTTGCACAGAGTAGGTGTGCAATAAATATCTGTTGAACTGAGATCTAAGTTCTGCAGAAGAACTTAGAATAGGCCTGTTGTAGGAGAGTGGTTCAGAGCCTGGACTCTGGAGGCAAATGGCCAGGTTTTGCATCCTGTTTCTGTCACTTCCAACTATGGTACCTACCTACATTGACACCTCTGAGCCTCAATTTCTCATTGGTCAAATTAAGATAATAATTGTTGCACCTTGGGAGGGTTTTTGTTTGCATGAGAAGCACTTAGGACTTTGTAAAGACTCCATAGTTGGTACCTGACGACAAAACCAGAACCAGCAAACAAACCAAGCGTCTTTTGGACTTGTCATCCTGTCTCCATCCCCCAGCAGGCTGAGCCAAGGGAGGCTAAGGAGATTCCCAAGTTGTTCACACCCCCCCAGAATGGCTCCTCTGACTTCGGATCTCTTTTTGCTTTCCCCCCTGCCCTGCACGAGCTTTCCTCTTGGCATCCTGAAGCTCTTTCTCCCCTCATAACTATGTGGGAGGAGGGTGGAGGAGACAGGAGTCTGGGCCAGGAACAAGAACTTAGAGCTTTCTTTTCCTCCCACCCTGGGCTTAAGCCCCTCAGTGGTAATGGGAGCAGATTCAGTGGGAGGTTGCGGGCATTTCAGGGCCTAGCGGTTGAGAGAACAATAGTTCCCAGGAGGGGGTACTGACAGGAAAGTGGCCTCGTAAGCCGCCTTCTGCCCCGACCCCCCTGTTAGGAGAGAGCACTTTCCCAGGTTCCCTTCAGTCCGAACTGCTGCCTCAAGTCTTTACTCCTGGTGGCCCCAGCTCTGAGCAAGCCCGGGGACCCATTGAGCATCTTCCTGCAACTCCCTCTTGGAAGTGGGGTGGGGCGGAGTGGGCGGAGGATGCGCTGAAACTGGGGACATTGGAGCACGAGATCGGGGGCTGAGCTCACCCGTGGCCCAAGTACTCTGCACCCGCCCTTAGGGTCAGCAGCACTCCGGGTCTGCGGGGAGCTGGGGCTTCGCCTGGGGGCGCCAGTGCCTCTGTTCCTTTAAGGAGCCGCTGTTTAGCATTCCTGCCGCTGCCGCCGCCGCTGCTGGGCTCTGCTCGCTGATTGGCTGGAATCAACTGAGAAGGGAGCCAGGGAGAGATGCTCTCGACTCCACTCAGATCCATCCTGGGGACCAGTGCAGGAGCGGTCCTCGCAGCACCCAGCCTCTGCCTAGTCTCCCGCTTCTTCTTTGCCGCTGGGCCTAGGCCCAGGAGCCACGACGGGCGACACGGAGCCGCCAGTGCTGGAGGGGGAGCCGTGGGTGCGGGGCAGCGTGGGGGCAGAGGCCCCGGGACGCCCGCCCGGCCCCAGGCCCCGCTCCGCCCGGGCGCCCCCACGGGTGCCCCCCCCTTCGTGGTCCGAGCAGTGTGAGTGCGCCCGGGAGCCGGGCGGCGGCGGCGGCGGTGGCGGCGGCGGCGTGGAAACCGGCGTCGGCTGGGGGGTCCGGGCCGCGGGGGGCAGTGCCATGCACAAGCACCAGCACTGCTGTAAGTGCCCCGAGTGCTACGAGGTGACCCGCCTGGCCGCCCTGCGGCGCCTCGAGCCTCCGGGCTACGGGGACTGGCAGGTGCCCGACCCCTACGGGCCAGGTGGGGGCAACGGAGCCAGCACGGCTTATGGGGGCTACAGCTCGCAGACCCTGCCTTCGCAAGCGGGGGCCACCCCCACCGCCCGCACCAAGGCCAAGCTCATCCCCACCGGCCGGGATGTGGGGCCAGTGCCCCCTAAGCCAGTCCCAGGGAAGAGCACCCCCAAACTCAACGGCAGCGGCCCCAGCTGGTGGCCTGAGTGCACCTGTACCAACCGAGACTGGTATGAGCAGGTATGGACCAGTTGGGGAGGCAGCGGTGGGGCAACGGCGGGGGGTGCTGTGCGGGGTCCTAGAAGCCTGGGGTGCAGCAGGGGTTCCTGGGGCTCCAAGCCAGTGGACCCTAAGCCCTAGCGCTGCCGCTGGGCCAGGGGAGGCGGTGGGAAATGTGTGCTTCTCTGTGTGTCTGTTTGGGGGTCTCCATTTGGAGGGGATTAGGAGGCGCTGTGTGTGTCAGGGGTGACGGTATGGCGGAGGGGCACATCCCCCTGTGTGTGGGAGAATTGGGTTTGTCTCAGTGCAGGGGTTTAGCGGGTGTCTCTGTGTCTGGCAGGGGGCGGGAGGTTCTGCGGGGGCTGTGTGTGGTGTGTGTCTCCACAGCAGAGGAGGAGGGGGCATGGTGCTCTGCGTAGGGGGGACATGTGTGTGTGTATGTATGTTGAGGTGTGTGGAGGAAGGCAATGGAGCTCCTGGGAATCTATGTAGAGCCCATGTGCCGGCTCGCTGAGCTCCATCCCTCAATGCCGAGTCCCTCTCCGTCCCAGTCCCTTTGTGTGTGAATGTGCACATGGACGTGTGAGAATGTCTCTGAACGTGGAGGTGTTTCTGTAGACAAGGCTGCAGGGACGGCTATGTTTGCCAGTGTGTGTGGCTACATGTAGATGTGTGTGAGCATGTGGCTGCGAGTGTGTGCACACATGTGCCTGTGTGTGTGTGGTGTCCCTGCTGAGAGGCGTTTGACAGGCAAGGGAGGGGAGGGGGAGGAGGAAAGAGACACGTCCCAAGCAAGGCTAAGAGGCTGCTGAGAAGGACGGACTCTTTTGTCCGAGCAGCTCTGAAGTGTGTGTGTGCTAGGGGTGAGGTGGGGGGACAGAAGCGAGCTTCCTGGCTCTAGAACAGGCATGGTGCCTGGAGCCAGGCAAGGGGCAGCTGTCTGGGTGCAAGGACTGGCCCCAGTGGGGCATGTCCCCTTGGGTACCCCCAGATGTGAGAGAACTTGGCCCCCCAGGCCCAACTTGGCACAGCTTGGGAACCCCTGGGTGCCAGGCACAACTCCGGATTCCACTCCCAGCCTAAACTGCCAGCTTAGAAAATGGAAGGAGCATCTGCGGGAGAAGCAGCAAAATGGAGGCTGGGCCGGCAGAGCCAGGTCCCTGGCACGCATGGCAGAGGGCCTGTCTGCTTATTTGGCTCTGCAGCCCCCAGGGCAGGGCGAGGGGAGGAGGTTTTGCTGCCGAGAGCAGGTGCTGACTGCCCCAAGCTAGTGACCATTCCGCCTCTGTCCTCCTCTGGGGATGGGATGTGCTCTCACTCAGAAGCAAAGGTGGGGACTTTCTGGGGGAGAGAAATCCTTGCTTCTGGCCGTCTGTCTGTCCACACTTACTCTTTCCCCATGTCCCTTGCCTTGGCCCCTTGCCTTCTCCAGCAAGCCCACCTCTCTCCTTGTCCTCCTATCCTGGGGCCCTTCCCTGGCAAACACGCTCTCGTGTCTGTCCTGCTCAACTGGGAGATGGGTGACAGTTCCAAGCTGGTTCCTTTGCTGAGGGTGCCTCCTGGATGGCTCCTGGCTCTGGGAGCAGGGTCCCTGAGGGGGACAGTGAAAGGCTGGACCAGTGGGAGCTGGAGTGCCTGAAGCAATGGCTTACCACATGTGGGCACACAGGCCACCCCAGCTGCATGCAAGAGCTGCATGGGTGTCCTTTACCGTGTGTTTCTGTCGCATGGCACTCGAGGCAGCCGTGTTGGCAGCCTGGGGACTCTGGAGAGCCATCGGCTCCTCCTGGGCTCAGGGAGCAGAGTGGGGCTGCGGCTGGAGTCCTCCCACCAACTCTCCGTGCTGCAGGGCGCAAAGTCCCAGGGGCCAGGCCCAGAAAGGTGGGGGCATGACTAGCCAGCCCTCTCCCCCTCTCCCCATCTCTGCTTCTCACAGCCAGAGCTGTGTGGGGGAGGGGGAAGTGGAGCAGAACATGTGGAGGAGCCCCCAGCCTGGGCTCCCAGCTTCCCTCTTCAGGAGGAGCCCAGGGTAGGGGAAGAGGCACCCCAGCTGGAGAAAGATGGGGGAGGAGTGCAGAGCGGCTGGAGAGAAAGGCCGGAGGATTGCTCTGTTTTGCGGGACGATGGGAGTGGAGCCAGGGAGCAGGTGCCACTTGTCTGTTCAGAATCACATTTTCATTTGACAACGGCCGAAATCATGTCCTGTCTGGGAGGCCACCTCTGCGGGCTGGTCGGACCAACCTTGTGTTTCCGTCCCCTACCCTTTGTGTCCCTTCCCATGGCTACTGCATGTTGAAGGCCGTGGACCCTGCTGCCCATCAGCCCATGGTCACCAGCTTGTCCCTCATGGGGAATCTTGTCCATTCTGCTGTGACTCTCGG
The DNA here is from genome assembly GCA_004026585.1 of Noctilio leporinus. Taxonomy (NCBI): domain Eukaryota; kingdom Metazoa; phylum Chordata; class Mammalia; order Chiroptera; family Noctilionidae; genus Noctilio; species Noctilio leporinus. The sequence continues at coordinate 71,266 of PVIW01004216.1, read as the reverse complement.
CCAGGCTCCACCCTGGCGCTTTCTGCTGGGAAACACAAAAGGTGCAGGATTAAAACACCCCTTGGTAGAAAGCGAATCAGGACTTTGACTCTTGCTCATGTGGGGAGTTGGGCTCCTGGGGACCCAGGAGGGGATGTCCAACGAGGGTTCATGAGGGACTCGGAAGGGACAACTTTCCCTTCTCCCAGGAGCTCCGCTGGGGAAGGGGGTGAGAGGCCAAAACATCAGTAGCTTGGCAGCTTGCTTTAATCAAAAGAGGACCTGGAGATCCAGGTCCTAACACCACATTTGCCTTAAACTCCCGGGGCACCCTGAAGGCACAGCCTGTGTCCTCCCTGGGCCTCAGTGTCACCATCCGTCACATGAGGAAGGTTGCACAAGATGGTATCTGCTGTCCTACCTCTTACATGGTCGGGGTCTGCGATCCCCACTGCTGAGAACTATGGTTCAGAAGGGGAGCAGGTCCCTGTCCAGGTCCCAGGTACCTCCATGGACACTGGGCGTGGTGCGCTTTACCTGTCCTCTTCCATTTTTGCCACCTCCCTCAGCCAGCCCTGCACCCCTCTGAGTGAATCGCGAGGCCCCCGGGCCTGCGCTGGGCGAGCGCACCATGGCGGGCTCAGCCCCGGACCATTGATCTGGGTGGGCTTCCTGAGCGAGGGGAGGGGAGCAGCCTCCTCACGGTCAGCCTGTCCCCATCTGTGGCCAGTAGGTGTCCTGGGGTCCACAGGGGCTCCCCTGGCCGGTGGGGGGTGGGGAGGAGCAGGTCGGCCAGGGGCAGATGGCTGGGGGCGGGAGGTGCTGAGAGCTGCCCGCGTCCTCCCCTAGGTGAACGGCAGTGACGGCATGTTCAAGTATGAGGAGATAGTACTTGAGCGGGTGAGTCTGCCAGTGGGGCGGGATGAGGGGGAGGGAGGGATGGGGCCGGGAGAGGGGAGGGCTGTGAACCTCAGTTTCCAGACTCAGAGCGGGGGACCTGCATGGGGAGGATGGGGCGGCGGCGGCCTTCAGAGGCCGCATCACAGCATCAATCAGTCCGCCGACTAACAAGTATTAATTGACCTTGCTCACTGAAGCCGGGGGGAGTTGGGGAGGGGATGGCTTGGCGGGGTCCTCTATGCCAAAATGACCAGCACAGGCTGGGAGGCCACCAGGTTTCTGACGGATGTGCCCTGGTCTGCTGGAGCACCTGGTCTGGGTGGTAGGGGGAGGTGGGGGCCCGGGGATCCCCCCTCGCGCCCTCCGAGTGAGCAGGCCGTGCCCCTCCACTCCTTTCTGCAGGGTAATTCCGGCCTGGGCTTCAGCATCGCAGGTGGCATTGACAACCCCCATGTCCCTGATGACCCTGGCATCTTCATTACCAAGATCATCCCTGGTGGAGCAGCTGCCATGGACGGCAGGCTGGGGTGAGGTGGCCCTGGAAGCCAGGCTGGGGGCGGCGGGGGCCGGATGGAGATGAGAGGGGGAGGGTCGCCTTGCAAGATGACCCTTCCATTCCGTCTGAGAGGAGGAGGGGCTAAGAGGAGGGAGGAGGGGAGGGGAGGGGCAGGGGGAGGCGAGCAGGAGGCAGGACGGGGGCCGGAGGGGCGGTGGCGCAGTGGCATGCCTCTTGGGCTTCCCCCACAGGGTGAATGACTGTGTGCTGCGGGTGAATGAGGTGGACGTGTCGGAGGTGGTGCACAGCCGGGCTGTGGAGGCGCTGAAGGAGGCCGGCCCTGTGGTGCGGTTGGTGGTGCGGAGACGGCAGCCCCCGCCTGAGACCATCATGGAGGTCAACCTGCTCAAAGGGCCCAAAGGTGCGCCCTCTGGGTTCCTGTGCCCTGGCCAGAGTCTCTGGTTGGCCCTGTGGGAAATGGAAGGGAATATAGCCTCACTCCTTGCCTGACTCCCCATTCCACCTCACAGCCTCCTTCTTCCTCAGCCCCATGCCTCACCCTTCCTGGCCTGGGGATGGCAGCCTAGTGTTTGGGATCCCTGGGGAGAACTCCCTGGGGCCGAGTGTGTTGGCTGGGGTGGGAGTGGGTGGGTCTGGGGTTGACTGAGCACTCTAACTTCTCCTGTGGCCCTCCCCCACCCCCTGCTGGCTCCTAGGCCTGGGTTTCAGCATTGCTGGGGGCATTGGCAACCAGCACATCCCAGGGGACAACAGCATCTACATCACCAAGATCATCGAGGGGGGTGCTGCTCAGAAGGACGGCCGCCTACAGATTGGGGACCGGCTGCTGGCGGTGAGACAGCCTTCACGGGGATGCCCAAATGGTAGAGAGTGGGGAGAGGAAGCTCCAGCAGCCTCTCAGTCCACCTGACCCTCACTCAGGGACTACACATCGTGGGGACCTTTAAGGGCATCCTTGAATTTGGGTGTCCCAGATACCAGGGCCCTGTTTTTAACTCATGGCTGGGAGTCCCTTACCTGCCCTATCCCTATCTCAGGCTTCTCTGCTCCTCACAGCACCATCGAACTTCACTCTAAGGGCCCCTGTCAAGGGTCCGGAGAGGCCCTTCCCTCTCCCAAGTGTTAGACTAAAGGCCTCTCCTCTTCTAGGTGAACAACACCAATCTGCAGGATGTGAGGCATGAGGAAGCCGTGGCCTCGCTGAAGAACACCTCTGACATGGTCTATCTGAAGGTGGCCAAGCCAGGCAGCCTTCACCTTAACGACATGTACGCTCCCCCTGACTACGCAAGCAGTACGTACCCATCTGCCGTGTCCCCGGGCTGAAGCCCCTGCCCCCCTCCCCGTATCTGGAGGGGAAGAAGTTCATACCCACTGTTGAGAGAGAGAGAGAGAGAGAGAGAAGAGGACTAGTTCTCAGGAGAACTGATTCCAAACCCCAGCTCTGTCCCCTTATGGCTGGTGCCCTTGGACAAGTCGCTTTCACCTGCCTTTAGTTTCCTCTCCCGCAAAGAAGGAGCTAACGCTGTATGTGCTGCCTTCCTCATAGGCCCGCTGCAAGGATCAAATGGGCCAGGGACGAGAAAGCCCTTGGAAAGCTGTATTAGGCTATAGAGATGTGAGGGATTATTATTAGTCACACCTCCAGTCATGCCTTTCTTTGTAGACTGCCTTGACTTTAGCTCTTTCTGAGACTCACAGGAGTGAGCCCAGGATTCAGAAAGGGGCTGTGGAGGAGGAACCCCGGGGGTGGAGCGGGGAGGAGAGGCCTGAGGAATCAGCACCCCTTGGTGCTGAGGTGCACCTGAGGTGGGGTGTGAGGGACGGTCCTTGGGGGAGGGGAGGAGGGGACCTACGTGAAGCGGTACCTGAACTGTGCTCTCCCTGCCTTGATTTCAGCTTTTACTGCCTTGGCTGACAACCACATAAGCCATAATTCCAGCCTGGGTTATCTCGGGACTGTGGAGAGCAAGGTCAGCTACCCTGCTCCTCCTCAGGTTCCCCCAGCCCGCTACTCTCCCATCCCCAGGCACATGCTGGTGGAAGAGGACTTCACCAGGTGAGACCCCGCCCCCTATGTAGGGGTGGGGAGGAGAGGAATCTGTTTCTGGCTGCCCACGGGCCTAGTGTAGTATATGGCAGAGGAGTGGACGAGGGCCCCATCGCTCCCATTTTGGGGGTCTGAGACCCTCCTTCAGCCCTTGGGGCCCTAGGGAGGGATAGAAGTGGCTGCAGGGACAAGTTCTACCATCAGGGGGAGTGCCAAGTGTGTGGCCCCGATCCAAAGTGCAGGGAGAGGGTGGGGTGGCGTGTTTCGGGGGGCTGAAGGAGTGGAGGCTGCGGGGGTGCTTGCCCCGAGACAGTTGCCGCCCCCTCTGCTGTGATCATTCCGAATTACAGAAGAAAGCCGGGCAGCCGGTGGGGTTGGCGGGACGCGGGGAGGCTGGCGGGCCGGGTGGCTTCGTAGGGGCCGCCCCGCCCCGCTCTGGCGGCGGCCGCGGTGGAACTGGTCGAGCCTGCCGGGGTTCCGGGGGACAGGTTTGCCGCGGGGTGGGGCCTGCTAGGCTGCTGGGCTGGCGGCAGTGGGGCCGGAAGGATAGGCGGCCGGGGGAGCGCCGCAGGAGCCATGGAGAGGACACGCAGGTTCTCGGGCCCCGGCTTGGCCCAGGGCTGGGGCTCGGCCTCGGCCTCCGCCTGGAGGAGGGCTTCGCAGAGGTGGGCCTGGCCGCTCCGCTCCCTGCGATCTGGAGGGGATGCCAGGTAGGCGGGGAGAGGAGCTTCGGGGCAAGAGCCTGGGCGCTCAGGGAGGAAGCCTCAGGCCGAGACCCAGAGCGAGAAAGGAGGACTCTTGGACTTGGGACTCCGAGAAAAGATGCTTCAGGCGAAGGGGGTGGGCCAAGAGAGGCTGCCGGGAGCCAGGGTGGATGGACATCGCTGGGCAGCCGATGCCCCCGCCTGATAACACTGTGACCATTTACTGAGGGATTTCTTAAGGTTGTTGTAGTCCTGCTTCTCCTGTGCTTGTTCCCGCCCTTCGTTAGGCTCCTAAACCTCTTTTGTGGGCGTTAGTGTTATTGGCCTCTGTCTCCCACACGACCTAGCAAGGGTGCATAGTAGTAGCTGGTGACCATGTCTGTGGTTGGGGGTGGCCCGTGAGATAGCAGAGGTGCATGTGGAAAGGAAGTAGGCACGTTTCATAGATGGAGAGGACGATCAACCCCAGGGTGATTCCACTGCCCCTAACTAGTTCCCCTTTTGTGGCCCGGGTTCCATCACCCCAGCTGGTAGGATAGGGGAGTCTGGGGAGGAGGAAAAGCAGCGAGTGGAATCTGAGCCCGGTGTCCAGAGCTCAGGCCAGGGCTTTGCCGGCCTGAGAAAGTGGAGGACTCTCCCCTGGGAAGCTGACTCCAAGCCCTCAGGAATCAGGAAGGGAAGAGGAACTGAAACTTGGCACCTGGCAGCAAACAGCAGCCAAGCAGGTTCCAGGAGCGCGAGGGAGGAACAGGGTGTCATACACAGGGACCCGAGTCCTTCTGCAGTGATATGGGTGGGACTTGTTCCAGGCTGGTCCTCATGGGGACACCAGTTAGTACCTACCTTGTCCTGCCTGACCCTTTTCACTGCTTTCCCACCAGAGAGCCCCGCAAGATCATCCTGCACAAAGGCTCCACAGGCCTGGGCTTCAACATCGTGGGAGGAGAGGACGGAGAAGGCATTTTTGTCTCCTTCATTCTGGCAGGAGGCCCAGCTGACCTGAGTGGGGAGCTGCGAAGGGGAGACCGCATCTTATCGGTGAGGAGAAGGCGGCGAGGTGGGAGGATGGGGAGCTGTGCCAGTCTACAGGGAGGAGGGGAGACCCTGCCTTCTCCAAGGAATGCATCTTCAGACGGGGGAAGGGCTAAGAGCTAGGGAAAACTTATATGCCCTTTATGGATGTCCTTAGTGAAGGACAGGGACCAAGATGAGACTTATCCTTGAGGAGGAAATGAATGTATCTTGGATCTCAAAACCCCAGGTCGCATTTGTGCCAATAAAGATAATGAAGACACTAGAGATGCCGTATCTTTTAGGTGTTCTCTTAGGGGCAATTATGGGATATTGAGACAGACCCTTGGGTGGGCTTAGGGATGGACTACCCATACCCCTCTCCTAACTGCTAGGACAGAGGGCTCTCCTTCTTGCTTTTGGGGTGGCTCATAGCTCCCCTGTTTCAACAGGTGAATGGAGTCAACCTGAGGAATGCGACTCACGAGCAGGCTGCAGCTGCTCTGAAGCGGGCTGGCCAGTCAGTCACCATTGTGGCCCAGTACAGACCTGAAGGTAGGAGAAGGAAGGTGGGGCAAAATGATTTGAGTATAGGTAGGCGTGTGCCAAGTGTCGGCTTTTTGCAATCACAGGGAACAAAGCCGCTTGACCGGGTCCCCTCTAACCGAGTGCAGTAACCTCTTGCTGTTTTGGATTCCTTAGGGACCCGGGTAGGTTTGGGCACGTCAGGGCATCTATCAAGGCTGTGCTCAGAGCCTGCTGATGAGAGCTGCAGTGCAGCAGGCGGCCAGTAGTGGGCAGCAGCCTACGGGAAGAGACACAGAGATTGGGGCGGCTGGAAAAAGGGGAGGGGGTGGGTAGAGGGGCGCGGAGGGCTCACAGGCGAACACAAGGAACTATGTGCCCTGGAACAGGGGGGTAGCTTGTTAGAAGGGGCTCAGGGAGACAAAATCCGACCTCTTAAAAGACATCTTGGGCTAAAGCTCTATGACCCTTCACTTCCGTGCCCATGTCAGGGTAACCGTGAAAGGCCAACAAACGCGCCGAAAAGGTGATGCCCAGCCCTCGTGGTAAGGAATCGGGAGTGGACCCTTCTCCCTCTGCGAGGGGCCTTCTTTGTGTTCTCAGGGAGCAGTCCCCGGGCTGGGGCGGGTGGGCGGGGCCGGCTATGCAAATAGAGGCATTTGATTGGCTGGGAGCGGCGGAGGCCCAGGTGCCGAGGTGAGCTGCGGGCCGGCGCGCCCCAGCCAGCCGGCCGGCGGGGTGGCCATTGGCTGGCCGAGCGCGGCCTCCAACCGCTCGCCCCGCCCCCTGACCCAGGCGGCGGCGCTGGTCCTCCCCCCCTCGAGTGCCTCAGGCGTCTCCTCCTCCTCCGTGCCGACTCCCTCCCCCTCCTCCAGCGCGCCCCGCTTTGTGTCCGTGGTCTCCCGCGCGGGACGGAGGGGCGGCCGGAGCTGGCGCTTTCTCAGCACTAGACCTGGACTCGGACCCACCGCCAGGTGAGGTGGGGCGGACGGGGGGTCAGCCCCCCTCCCTGTCTGCCCGAACCTCTCTACGGTTCTGTTCTCAGACGCTTCCCCAGCGCTGAGCCCCCCATTCTGCGCTCCTGTCCAGCCCGTGCGAGCGCAGCTTGGAGACCTTCGTGGGGGTCCCTCCCGGGCCCAGGGAGCGCCCTCCCCGTCCCGTTCCTGGGCCCTGTCTGCGGTATCCTTGCCATCACCTCTTCTAGCCCACCAGCTGTGCCCCCTTTCTCGCTCCAGGGCCTCGGCCCTCCCGCAGCGGCTCCCTGATCCCCAGCCTCAGAGGCATTTTCGAAAGCGCTCCTCCCCCACTCACTCCGCCCGACCCGCTGCCTCTGGAACACCCGAGACGGGCCCTAGCGGAGCCCCCCACCCTGCTCTGGTTTGCACCGACTTCTTTCGCCTCCCCTCCTCTTTGTTAGCCCGCCCTTTGTCCGTTAGGGCCGCAGCGCCCAGGTTCTTAGGACACCTAGGCCCCTTGGGCCGCTACTAAGGTGGGGGCCTCTCCCGGGCAGGTGCGCTGGTTCCGTGATGGGAAAGGGGGAGAGGCTGGGCGCGGCGAGGGATCTAAAGCGCCTACCTTTGTCCTTTCCGCCCTCCCCCCACTCTGGTTCAGTACCTCCAGCCTGAAGGGGAAGGAGACAGGGGTGAGCCGCCCTGCTCGGGACAGAAGTGTAGGGACGTGACTAACCAGCGAGCGGGCCGGTGTGAGAATGGGAGAGATGCAGATGAACAGGCTGAGCCATTTCTCTCCATGTTTGGTATTGAGCTGAAAGACAAGAAAACACACCTTAGGGTTCTTGTTGTTATGATTTCTGCATTTGCCGTTGGCTTCTTAGTGGAGACCGAACCATCTGATTTTTATTAGTAAGTGGTATTGATCGGTTTTATGCCCACAACTTTGATAATGTAGGTTCTGCAAAGAAAATGGTTTCTCTTGCCTATTTGTGTGTGTGTGTGTGTGTGTGTGTGTGTGTGCGTGTAGGAGAAATTGATGTGCTTCTTTCGGTTTTGCTCTCTGATGTTGGGCACATGGAAACAAAACTGTGAAGTTGTCTGGTGGTAAGATGTTGGAAACATGTTTGGGTGAGTTTTGTTGGGGGAATGTAACTGGTTTCCATACAAAGCTGCGAGTTGTCCAAGGTAAAAAGGATTCCTGCGGTGTTCACTGCTCTCTGAGACCGTTTCTGAGCGTGTACACTGCATGTTGAGGTGCTGTCTTTATGTTAGGTCTCTCTACCATTTGCTACACAAAGCCTTTCTTCTTTTAGGGTTTAGTTGGAGCCCTGCTGTTAAAGTTCTACCACCCCGATCTTTTTTCTTTGGTTTGGTAAATCCAACAGGGCCCCAGCATGCAAAAGTTTTTTATATCTTATTTGAAAATGGGCCCTTGGAGACAGGTCCAGAGGGACTATCAAGCATTGCATGTTGGGCTCTGTATTTTCTTTGATAACATGATAGTTTTTAAAAACATTGACTCCGTGCTCATCATTTCATAAACACGTTAAAGACTGTTCTTTGGGAGATTGAATCGCATGGGCACTTACAAAACGAATAACCCGAATGTTTTTCTGTTGGCTAAAATGGCAGAGGCTGCAAGTTACTGCCCAAGGAAGTGTTCGCTCTTTGCATTTTTTTTTCACGTGGAATGCGGGAGCTGGAAAGGATTACGTGGTCCAAATCCTCATTGTGCAAACTGGAACAGCCACAGGAGGACAAGGACATCACTTGCCTAAGGTCGTGAAGGGAAGGTTGCCAAGGGTCAGCCAGTGGTTTAATCATGAGGTCCACCAGTTGAGACAAGTTGTGCTTAGACCTGAGAGACCTAAGACCTAGTCAGAGCGGGGAAACAAGTGGAAAGGAACTGGGGGGAAAGAGTGGGGCAAAGGGAGATCAATGTGCAGGGGCAGATTAGTGGGATCGCCATGTGGCCAAATTGGTGCAGTCTTTAGCTAGACACCCTTTAGCATGAGCGCTCTGAAAAATAGCTTTGCCTAATTAGAACAGAGTAAGAATTCTCCCTTTTAAACAGCTTAATTGAGAACTAATTTTTAAAAGATCTTATTCATTTATTTATTTTTGGAGTGAGGGGAAGGGAGGGAGAAGGAGAGGGAGAGAAACATCCATGTGTGCGCGCTTGCCTCTTGCACGCCCTACAACGGGGCACTTGGCCCAGCAATGCAGGCATGTGCCCTGACTGGGAATTGAACCGGTGACCTTTTGGCACCCAGGCTTGTGCTCAATCCACTGAGCCACACCAGCCAGGGCTAAAATATAATTCCTAAACCATAAATTCACCCATTCAGGTGTACAATTCATGTGGCTTTTAGCGCATTCACAGAGTTGTGCATCCATGGTCACAGTCAATTTTAGGACATTTTCATTCACCCTCTGCTTTCAGTACATGGGGAAGGTGCAATTATTGGAAGGGTGATGGTATATCCATCTCCCCTGGGCACTTAGGGGTTGGATGGCACTGGGTGGGAATGCTCTAACCATGAGGTTCTTTCACATACCTGGTTTGCTTCATGAGGGTTAAACCCATAATGAAGATAGAAACTGTGGCTATCTATATGAACTTTGTCACATGGTACAAGTATTTTTATGATGAAGCTTTGGAAAATGTTAAAGTAGAAGTGCTAAGTAATAAAGGTACCACAGAGAGATACTGTTTAATAGTTTCACTCCTGATCTCTCTAAACTGTTGTGGACACAGCAATCGTACCTATTAGCTAAAAATAGCATGATATTCTTGGGCATGTATAATCCTGCTTAAAATTCAAATTGAAAACTTAAACAACTGACTCTTAGCAAAAGCCCTTTTCCAATTTATTCTCAAATGAAAACTATTTTTCTGTGACTTGTGGAGTTGCCCCACCAAGGGAAGGATGGGTTTCTTGTTAAAACTATACCCTACATTTTCCCCTTTAATTACTTAGCATTAGCCTCTGTTTATAAACCGAGGTAGCGTTTTTCTGGAAAGCCCCTGTGTTTACAGAGTAGAACTTGAACCCCAAATCAGGAGGTGAGCCAGAAATTGGTCACTAAGGTAGCTAAACTGGGAACTGATCTTTTGTGACCAGGATTTTCAACTGGAATGTAAATCCAGACAGGCTGGGGGAACAGGGAGAGAGAGAGAATGAGAGTTTTCCATACTTTCCTTTAAAGTGCTGAATAAAACATACTTTCACCATGGAACCTTCTTCAGGTAAGGCCTGGAAGAGTTAAGGATCACTATTGATAATAACTTGAAAGCGTAACAGGGATATTTTCTCCATAAAGTTTAAGTAACCTTTCCGTGTCCCATGTTTAAGAAGGATGGGTGTAAACATAGCTGCTAACCTATCAGCAAGAACTTGAGAGCACAGAGGTGAAGTTTATCAAGGCAAAGAAAGTCCTGAAATGCCTGTTGCCATCCTAAGAAAAGGCTAATGTGGGGAAGGAAGAAAATGAATTCCTGTTAACAGCATTTCTATTCTGAACAGTTGGAAGATAGCTAGTATTTGTATTTACCTTTGTGCCCACAGCACCTAGTCCAGTGCATGGCACATGCTTGGTTGAATTGAAACATTGAGTATCTCTGTGTTCCATATGGCTTTGTAAGCATCTTCAGGATATCCATGTGGAATAGGTAGTATTATTCCCATTAAAAAAATTATTTATGGCCCTGGCTGGTGTGGCTTAGTGCATTGAACACTGGCCTGAGAACCAGAGGGTCACTGGTTCGATTCCCAGTCAGGGCACATGACTGGGTTGCTGGCCAGATCCCCAGTTGGTGTTTCTCCCCTCTCTTTCTCCCTCCCTTCCCCTTTCTAAAAGTAAATAAATAAAATCTTTTAAAAATTATTCATTGATTTTTAGAGTGAGAAATGTCAATTTGTTGTTCCACTCAGCTCTTACATTTATCGGTTGATTCTTGTATGTGCTCTGACCCGGGATCGAACCCGTAACCTCGTCATATGGGGACTGTGCTCTAACAACTACCCAGCCAAGCCCCATTTTACAGATGAGAAAAATGAAGCTGGGAGAGGTTGAGAGACTTGCTCAAGGTCACACAGTCAGGAAGGGGCAGAATCCAAAGTTGAAGCCAGATTTCCGGAGAACTTTAGGTCCTGGGCTTTGGCCACTAGGTCACCACACCAGTGAAGCTATAAAGCCGTCCCCTCGCTCCACCAAGATATACCTGGGCAGAGCAACAGGTGCTGCTTTGAGGCTCTTCAGTTGTTAAAAGCCGTGAGCACATGGAGGAAAATCAGCTCCCAAATGTCAGCTTTTTAGTCCTGATGGCCACAAACTCTTGCACCAGAGGAGGAGGAAGTAACCTGCAGGTAGAGGGGCTGCTGGGAGCTTGAGAGAGACCCACCCCCCTCTCCCGCAAAAGAAAAGGGAATTTGGCGAGACTACCACGGGAGAATTTTGTGTGTGGGGAACCCCAGGAGGAGCCGAAAGTGGAAGCTGGCAAACGTGTGCAGGCTTAAGCATATCAATGCAGTAAGTAGGCATGTCTAATTTCTCCAAGTGAAATGGAGTTGTATTTGCCATTCATTTTTTATGACCTTACAATTCACCCATTAAAGGTGCAATTCAGCGGTGTTTAGAATGTCCACAGAATTGCACAACGGTCACTGCAATTAATTTTAGAACATTTTCACCGCCCCACAAAGAAACTGCACTATTTAACTGTCACCCACCCCCACCTCCCTCAGCACTAAGCAACCACTAATCTACTTCCTGCCTCTATAGATTTGCCTATTCTGGGCATTTTGTATAATATGCTGTGGTCTTTGCGACTGATTACTTGCACTTAACATAGTGTTTGCAAGGTTCATCCATGTGGTAGCATGTATTAATACTTCGTTCCTTTTTATAGCTGAATAATAATTGTCTATGATGTCAACAAAATATTCTATGATGTCGATCCACCGCACTTTGTCTATCCACCCTCCATCAGTCGATGGGCCTGTGCGTTGTTTCCACGTTGTGGCTGTTAGGTTTCATGCTCTTATGAACATCTGTATGCAAGTTTCTACACGTTTTCGTTTCTCCTGGGTGTATATATACGTACTGGATCACATGGCAGTTCTGCATTTAATCTTGTGATGTGTTTAACCTTTGGAGAAATGTCCACGCTGTTTGCCAGAGTGGCTGCGTCATCTCACAAACCCACCAGCAGCGGGAGAGTTCTGATTTGCCCGCATCCTCACCAGCCCCTGTTCATGCCAATCCTTTTTATTCCAGCCATCTTGGTGGGGGTGAAACAGTACTGTGGTTTTTCCTTGCATTTCCCTGATGGCGAAGATGTGGAGCACCTTTTCTGTGCCTATTGGTTGCCATTCTGTCTTTCTGTGCTTGGGCCCAGATTTGACTCTCAGGGTTTCCAAATTGACTCAAGACCAGAGCAAGCCAGCTATGTTATTACACAGATGATGAGAGGGAACCAGGAGGATGAGGGCCTGGATTTCACTGTTATCACGGTGCTGGAAGGGTTTAAGGGTTGGCTGTAGATAACTTTAGCCAGGAATGCTTACCTGATAAAAATGACAGGACTCACCTTTAACACACACACACACACACACACACAGAGCTTATTCCCATACCTTACAACAGACCCATTCGAAGTATGCAATTCAGTGGTTTTTAGATTGTTTGGAGTGGGGCAACTATTGTTATGGTCAATTTTAGAACATTTTTCTCACCCTAAAAAGAAGCCCTATACCACTAGCAGTCACTCCCTGTTCTCCCCCAGTTCCTCCCCTCCCCTATCCCCAGGCAGCCACTGACCTTTCTATTTCGATTAACTTATCTTTTCTGGCTTGTTCATATAATTGGAATCATACAATTTGTGTGTTTTTTGTGTGCATCTGGCTTTTTTCATTTAGCATAATGTTTTTAAGGTGCATCCATGTAGTAGCACGTGGCAGAACTTCATTGCTTTTTAAGGTTGAATAATAATACTCCATATTATGGATACACCACATTTGGTTTATTCAGTCATGCTTTCAATTCTTTGTGTATTATACCTAGGAATGGAATTGCTGGGTCCTAAGGTAACTTAACATTTTCAAGAAACTACTAGACTTTTACCCAAAGTGGCTGTACCCTTTTAGGCCCACCCTGTTTAGTAAACTTGGGAAAGAATGTTAACCTTTTTTTTTTTTTTTTTCCATTTTGACCTCCGGGGGCTGAACTTTGGCCTTTTCAGTTTTCCATGTGACCCAAGGACATGGTAGCTAGAATTGACAAAACATTCTGAACCTAGCTCCTCAGGTGCTTTCTTGCCCTTGTTAAACGTCCCATGGCTTGAGGTAAAATCCTAGGAGCGTTTTGTTTTTTTAATCTTAAAGATTTTACTTCTTTGTTTTAGAGAGAGGGGAACGGAAGGAGAAAGAGAGGGAGAGAAGCACTGATGTGTGAGGGAAACATCAGTCAGTTGCCTCTGGCAACCTGCAACCCAGGCACATGCCCTGACCAGGAATTGAACCGGTGACCTTTTGTTTTGCAAGATGATGCCCAACCCACTGAGCCACACGGGTCAGGGCAAATCCTAGGAGTTTTGGTGTCGGCCAAATGTTGATTCTCCTGAAGGGGTAGAATGATTAGAATAATATATGGCAATGGGAATGAATTATATGTAGTTACAGCTTTTTAGGATTTCTTTTTACTTGAATATGTTGCTTGTTGAAAACTTTACCCTGATAATTACACAGTTGCCTTGTTTAAAGCTTCAGATTTCTGTCCCACAATTTTGTGTTAGGTAAGTTGAAGTGACTTGTGAATGCAGTTTATAAATTCCTGTTTGTACCTAGACAGTTATTGAATCACATGGTCTTGAGCTAATAACAGTCTTGCTTTAATAAGGATCTTGTCTTCTCCTTTCCTGTGATAATGTCTTCATTCTCTTGAAATGGACCCTTGTTTACTTTTCACTGAAATTAGGTATCTTAAAAAAGCAAAGGCCCTAGAGATTTGGGGATTTTTCCACTCGATGCAATTAAGTGACCAAAAAATTTAATAGACTCCTAGGAGAAGATGAATGTAATTTGTATAAATATGTACATCAGGGCTGTGGATACATATCCTTCAGATTTTCTAAGAGGATAAAGAGAATTTTGCAAATCCAGACTAGATTATTAACAATTGTGGATGAACACAGGAGAAGAGGAATGATGAGGACAGGAACCACTGTTGGTTCACCAAGGTCAAACAAATCACGTGACACTGGCCAGACTGCCATGATGGGCAGGGTTACTGGACTGGTGGATCAGGGAAGTATGGTAGGTGTGGTCCAGTTAGATTACATTAAGTCCCTACAAGGCTTCTTTGGTCTACTCTTGGATCAGATGACCAGGGACACTAACGATAATACATTTAAGTGGATTCATCTGTAACTGGTTGAAGCCATTGTCCCAGAGGGGAATGCTGAATGATCCAGAAGCAGTGTGGGAGTTTCTGGTGCGTGTACGTACTGGCCTTGTCCTTGGGTCTGTCCTATTCTTTGCCTCCCCCACTCTGCTCAGACAGTATTTCTTTCTCCCTGGATAGAAAAGTATTACATTTTAGATTGGTAGAAAATTGGAAAATACCAAAAAATACAGCGTAAAAAAAAGTTTTAAATCACCTGTAATCACCTCCAGAAATAAGCACTGTGTGTGTTTTTTCCTCCAAACTGTAACAGTATATTATATCGTATATAATATATCTCTTTCAAGACTGGCATCATTGTACTTAAACAGATTTATATCTTTTTTTTTTAATTTCACGTATGTCATGATTAAAAAAATTTTTTTTTTAATAAACTGGGGAGCTGGACAACAACCCAGGCACGTGCCCTGACTGGGGATTGAACCAGTGACCCTTTGGTTCACAGGCCAGCACTCAATCCACTGAGCCGCATCAGCCAGGGCTAAAATGGGTTTTATATTATTTATTATTTTTTTAGAGAGAGGGGAAGGGAGAAAATCAGAGAGGGAGAGAGGTATCAATGTATGGTTGCCTTTCACCTTCCCCCAGCAATGGACCTGGCTGGAGACCTGGCTTGCAACCTGGTTATGTGCCCTGGCTGGGAATCGAACCAGCAACCTTTGGTTTCACAGGCTGGTGCCTTATCCACTGAGCCACCAGCCAGGCAAAACGGTTTTTAATAATTAAATAATACTGCATTGTGTGTGCCATAATCCTTTATTGGTGGATGTTTAGGTATTTCTGATTTTGGGTTATCTTATGAATAACTCTTTCATGGATATTCTTGTATGAGGCTTTTTGGGACTCTGTGATTTTACCTCAGAATGAGTTACTTGGAGCCAAAGGGTATAAACATGTTTAAGACTTGTGATGCATTTTGTTAAATTGGTCTCCACCTCCACCAACGGTATAAGAGTGTGTATTTTGAGAACCTTGCTACCGTGCAGTACTAGTTCTCAAAATCTTTGCAAATTTGAGATGTAGAAATGTTATTTCATTTCTACTGCTTTTAATAATTGAATTGAACATTTGTGTGTACGTATGTGTGTATGTGCCATTGGTCATCAGTTTATCAATTGCCTGGTCATGCTTTTTCCCCATTTCCCTGTCAAGGTGTGTTCATCAGTTCTAGTTGGTGTGTAAACATTTTCTTGTAGTAGAATATTAATACTTGGTTATATGTAGTACAAAGATTTTTCCCAGTTTGTAGTTTGCTTTTAAAGAAAAGATTTTATTTATCTACTTCTAGAGAGAGGGGAAGGGAGGGAGAGAAACATCCATGTGTGGTTGCCTCCCACACACCCCCAGGCTTGCAACCCAGGCATGTGCCCTGACAGGGAATCGAACCAGTGACCCTTTGGTTCACAGGTTGGTGCTCAATCCACTGAGCCACACCAGCACTGTAGTTTGCTTTTTCACTTTATGATTTTTATGTTGTCAAATCTCCCAGTGTTTTCTTTTGCGCATTTCACCTCTGCCCATAGGTTTGGAAGGGCCTGACCTACCCTGGGAGCAAATAAATAGCCACCTTTGTTTGATTCTAGTTATTCAGTTTTTTTATTTTGCATTTAAAACTTTTACCTGCTTAGAGTTCATGATATAAGGTAGGATACTACCTTATTTTTGCTCCAAATGTTTAATGAATCGCCTCAGTACTACTTATTAAATAATTCATCTCTCTACTGTTTTGAAGTGCCACCTTTATAACACACACACGCAATGTGGATTTTGTTTTTCTTATTCTGTGCTGTAAGATTTTACTCTGGGATCACCAGTTACTGAAAAATGATCACAGATGTTTGGATAAATGACAAGAAGGGTCTTGCTGTAGGTCCCATTTTTCTGGGTTCCTTCCACAGCAACTTGACTCAATAGAGATTCAGTCGATACCCTAACAAAGACTGTCAGGGGGCTGGTAATCCTGTTGGAGTGGCTACTGTGAAGAACATGAGAATCTTGACTTTCTGTTGATGTGATAAAACAAAGAACTTCGGTTAACTCAAGTTAGCAAGCTTAGTCACAAGAGGTTATGTTTCAGTCACACATTGCAGCATCGCTTTGGTGGAAGAGATTGTTATGAACAAGGGTACCCGCTATCTTGAGAGCAGACAAAGAGATATACTTCTGTCTTCATTCTTGTGTTTTCTGGATGAGGCATTTTGTCTTAGGGTGGTTCTTACATATACTTTGGCTTATGGATTAAAGGAGTTGAAGGCTTTGTGAATCTTGCATGTGAATATGCTATATGAAATTCCTTTGAAATAGAGAAAAAGGCCCTGTTTGAGGCATTTACCCTTGATCTGCTGGGAGATCCGGAATAGGGGAGAAGGGCGATAGCAAGCTCTGTGGATAACTTCTTCTTAGCTTGATATGAGATCAAAGCATTTTTCATTCTACTCGTTTCAGAACAGGCGGCCGAGTGTTCCGAACCCTTTGTGTACTAGAGCACTCTCACCCGGTAGTTCTTCCTACATCCTCACTAAGCTCTTGGGGGGACAGAAACACCCAGTCAATAGAGATAAACTGGAATCTTATGGCGTGCTGACCTGGCACATCTTGTTTTCTGTTTCATCCTCAGTATCAGGATGTTGTGCAGAAGCCAGGCTGTGTCTGTATGGGTGAGGAAGCACACTGCGACGGAGCAGGGACCAGAACAATGACACCAAGGTTCTGTTCTGGGTTTGCCAGTTCCAAGCCCATTGTTCCCAAAGTAGAGCTCAGATGATTTTTCTGCAAGCACTGTTTGCCCATATTGAGGTGATCCCTGGTGCCCACATCTCTGCCCTCCCTTTATCTAACTGTGGTAGATGAAGAATGATTAAGGAAGTAGCAATATTTAGCCTTTAGAAAATTTTCTTCTTCTTCTTCTTCTTCTTCTTCTTCTTCTTCTTTTTTGTAATTTATGCCCATTGATTTGGTATTTTTTGGACCCAAAAAGTTTAGGATTATTTGCAGATGTGCAGATTTCCCTCTTCCAGATCCTATTAAAAATTAACCTAGTCCTAGGTTTGGTACCTTATGGACCTTGTTGATTTGGTCATAAAATCATAATTATGCCAAAATTAGAAGGGACCAGGGAAACTATCTTTCAGAGGTCAGTGTCTTTAACCTAGTGGGCCCCATAATTAGCAAGTAACCCAAGAGGGAGGCTTCATATTGTTTTTAAAGAGACAAATTTGTGATTGCTAGAAATGTTGTGCCATGTGGTGATTCATGTAGCCACTTTTCTTTCCTCTCCTTCCATTCCTTTTGAAAACATGGGCTAGGCTGTTGGGGTAGACATTTATCATTCAGACCTATCCTGAAGATTTGCATTCCAAAGACAACTACAGAAGCCTAAAACACAATTCATGCTCCTCGAAATCTGTAACTCTCATGAGGTTGTCACTTCCCCTCCACCAGACCTCTGCACATTTTCACGATGGGTAACAGCAATGGCACGTGAGGGAGCCTGGAGTGGAACACCTCCACTTCTGTGAGAACGAGCAAGCCTTTGGGCAGCTGTTGACTTCTTTTGAGTTTGCAAGCCAACCCAGACATGTGCTGTTATTCAGGCCTGTCTCCCCTACTCAGTATTTGTGTGGGGACTCAAGGTCGGGAAATTACATTTCTCTTTTCTACTTTATATGCGTCTTCCCATTGTTTCTACCTGTCACAGTCTGTGTCTGAAGTCTGTCAGCCAGTCATCTCCTTGGCTTCGCTGTCATTTCCAAATTTGATAGGCATAGCTTTTTATGTTCTTTTGTAGTGTTTCTTTTTCATATTCTCATCCAAATCATTGGTGATCTAGGCTGCACACAGAAGTACTGTTTATTGCTACCATTGGTTTCCTGTTCTTACAACATTGTTCCTACCTGTAATTAAATAGGACCAGAGAAACACTCTGTGGGTTGACAACCTGAGTCCCTTTCAGCTTTTCCACATTAATGACAAATGTCACATTGAGTTCCAAGGAGTCAATTTTTCTGTCATTTGGAAGGTGGATGGATCTGAGAGCAAAGTCTTCGAGTGGAAATGGATTTGGAGGTCTGCATGAGTTTCTAGTTTTCATTAGTGAACGTTGTAGTTTCAGGCCCTTTAGATATTTCATTAGGCTATTACGTAGCTCTTGAAACCTTGGACATGCCAGTGTTCTGCAGAAGTGGGTTATGTTTTTTGTTGGCTAATTATTAGCATCTTGGGGATGGGTGGAAGGAGAAAATGTTGTATTCTTTTTTATTTTCTTTTTTTTTTAATGCATGTATTTTAAAAAAGATTTTATTCATTATTTTTAGAGAGAAGGGAAGGAAGGGAGGAAGAAAGGGAGAGAAACATCAATGTATGGTTGCCTTTCACCTGCTTCCAGCTGGGGACCTGGCTGGAGATCTGGCTTGCAACCTGGGTTTGTGCCCTTGCTGGGAATTGAACCAGTGACCCTTGGGTTCAAAGTCTGGTGTTCAATCTACAGAGCCACACTAGCCAGGGCCTGTATTCCTTTTTCTTATATTAGTTCCTGAGGAGCCAGAACTTGTGAATCTGTGTCCAGGTCTGTCTTGTAGGATCTCCATGGCAAGTTGCCATGTTCAACGCAAGTTTATTGACTCAGGAGGGGTGCAGGTTGCCATGCAAAATTTTGAGAAGGAACCAAAAACCACATCAAGGAGCTCCTAGTTTTATGAAGGAAATGGCATTACCACAAATGCTGGGGCACTGCAGATTTGAAAGGGGAGAGGCAGTGGGAGATCTAAAATCTGTGTTAGATGAAGACTGATTAAGGAAGTAGCAATATTTAGCCCGCGGAAGATATAACTTATTTTGAGAACATGACAGCCATCATTCTCTATTAGTCTGATGTGATCCTGCCTTTTCCTGTCTTTCAAGAAAAACCTCAGAAGTTGCTTTCCGTCCTTTCTCACCTTCCATCCAATCAGATGTAAAATGATGTCTTTCTGGATTTGACGTATTTCTTGATCCTTGTCTCTTCTTTCTATTCGCAATTGCCCCCCTACTATGTCAGGCATGTGAAGTCATTTTCTGGAGCAGACTAGGTTCCTGGTCTCTGTTGTCTTTATCTCTATCCTCCATTCTAGGTTACATCCTCAAAATGATCTTCCCCCCAAACCTAGTTCTACTTGTATCACAATCCTGTTTAAATGCTCCAGTGGTTCCCAGAGCTGAGTAGGAGTTCTACCAGACTCTTAAATCTAGCCTCCAGCCTTCCGTCACCTCCCTCCTTCAGTCCACACTTCACCTTCTGGTCAATCTTACCCGGTCTCTTGCTCCAGGCTTTCCCAGCTCTTTGATGTTCTTTAAACTGTTCTTCATACTGTTATGAAGCTGAGACCCCATTGTGTTTTATGCTGTTTTCGATACCAAAAGTAGGATCAGCTGGCAAAACACATGGTTCTCAACCCGAGAATTTTCCCCTGAATGATGTGTAATCTTAACAGAAGAGAGCTTCCCAACCTCGGACATACTTGAGTGAGGGCTAGGGGGTTAGGTGGTTTGGATGCTGTAAATTCAGGGGCTACTTACAAAGAGGGGGGGTTAGGGCCTAGACAAAAAAAAAGAGCCCTGACAGGTGGGGGGCTCAGTGGGTTGGGCATCATCCCCATAGAATGAAAGGCCACCAGTTTGATTCTGGGCAAGGGCACATGCCTGGGTTGTGGGCCAGGTCCTGGGGGTGGGGGCTGTGGGTAAAAGATAACAGGTAGGTGTTTCCTCTCACACACCTATGTTTCCCTCTCTTTTTCCCTCCCTTCCCCTCTCTCTAAAAATAAATATATAAAACCTTTTTTTAAGGTTTTGTATATTTATAAAATCTGTAACAGGGTGACCTCAATAGGTTAGGTCACCGTTATAGTCTGTATCTTAGCATTTTCTTCATAACAGTTGTCACAGTTGTAATTAAGATTGTAGTTCAAGAGTTATTTGTTTCATGATTGTAATTTTTAGGAACTGTTTTGATTACCATTACATATCCAGCCTCTCGCGGCACCTGGCACACAGTGGGCTTCAGTACGTATTTGAATAAATCAATGGATGAATACAACTTCTAGGATGAAGAAAGGAAGGTGGTGAAGGACATAAAGGATGTCCAGTGTCAGGCAGGGGAGAAAGCTCCAGGACAAGAAACTAACAGGTAGGAATGAAGAAGTTGTAATCAAGGGTTCCGGCCGCACTAGCTCAGAAGGGGATCTGTGTCATGAGGGATGGGACAGATGGGCTGGGAGTGACAGGTGGATGGTGCAGCAGTCTTTGAAAGTTTAGCAGCAATATTAATGTAAAATATATTCATCACTGTTGAGTTATTACAGATACTAGGTGGGCTTCACATTGAAGTTTTAGGGAGGCTTTTCAAATAAAAATCTCCACAGTACTGGAGTTTGGAAAGCCTGGGAATAGGCGAATTGGGCAGCACAGCAGTGGTCCCAAGCAGAGATGACAAGTGTGACCTAGATCAGGGCAAGAGAGAAAACGAAGAGGCATGATCAACAGAGAGGCAAGGAGATGAAAGTTAGAAATAGTCATTGCCTTGGTGGGTGTGGCTCAGTGGATTGAACGCCAGCCTGCTGACCAAAGGGTCACTGGTTCGATTCCCAGTCAGGGCACATGTCTCAGTTGCAGGCAAGGTCTTCAGGTGGGGACATGCAAGAGGCAACCACGTATGATGTCTCTCTCCCTTGGTTTCTCCATTCTTTCCCTCTAAAACTAAAGAAATAAACATAAAAATAGAAAAGAAGTAGATGCAAGGAGGAAGCAGTTAGGAAGAAACACTGGTTATGTGTGTGTGGTGGGGGGAGGGGTGAGAAGGGAGGTGTCATTTACAGTAACAGGGAAGTTTGGCCTGAGGTTATCGGGTAGAGGGAGTCAGCGGGGTCAAGTGTTAGAGGTAGCTATTTCTAGAGGAACATGGAGTGCCATTATGCAGAGAGAACACTTGAGGCTCCTTTTGGTCTTTACCTATTCCAGAATACAGTCTTGACTTGATTCAAGGCTCATTCAAGCGTTTTGAATGAGTAACACCTTTTTCCCCCAAACAAAAGATCGATCTGTCCTCAAGGGTAAATTGCGCCTCCACTTCTTAAGAAACAGAAAAGCTACTGAAGGCTTTCAAACAGCACTTTACCCTCACTTCTAGTTATAACGGTTTCAGGATGTTAGGATTCAGTGTGGTACTGCCAACCAGAGATTTTCATGTGAATATAATTTGACCCTGCAGTTTCACTTCTGGGGATCCATGCTATGGTAATACTCATAGAAATAAATAGTGCAGCATCAATGGTAATATTGAAAAATTATAAACAATTTAAATATGCAATAGTCGGGATATGACTGAAGAAATGGTGGTCTCTCTGTAATGTGGAATACTATGCAGCTATTAAAAAGAATGAACTAGATCTCTGTGTACTGATGTGGGTGGGTTTCCATGGCATACCAGAGAATAGAAAAAAATGAGACGCATGTGAGTTGTGTGTGTATATGATTGACCCTCGAACGATGCGTGGGGGGTGGTTTGAGATGCTTGACCCCGGGCTGTCAAATATCCACGTATAACTTGACTCTTGCCAAACGTAATAGCCTTACTGATAACAAATAGTCAATGAACACACATTTTATATGTTGTATGCTGTCTGTCTCATGTACTGTTCTTACAATAAAGTAAGCTAGAGAAACAGTGACTAAGAAATCATAAGGAAGAGGAAACATTTACAGTCTTTATTTGAAAAAATCCATGTATACGTGGACCTGCGCAGTTCAAACCTGTGTTGTGCAGGGGTCAACTGTACATGGACCTTAAGCCTGGAAAGGTGAGTAGTAAAAATACTGATTACTTCTGGAGAGAGTGCTGGGGAAATAATATAGATGTGTCTGAAGAAAAAAGGTAAAGATTTGTAAAAACCATGTGCTGTTTTTATAATTTACAAACCTGCAAGCATCAGCTTTCTTTGCAGGCACATTGGATAGAGGCCTCTTGAGCACTTTCCTGTGGAATTTGCAATTGTATTGTCAATTTTTCCCTCGATTTACAAACTTTTTTCTTTTTGTGTTGTCAATTTTTTTGGAGAGGATAGGGCACCCTCCTTTTGCTACATGCTGCGCTCGATCCTTACCTTATCTTTTCCCTGAAAAAAAAAAACAAAAGGCAATTTTCTAAACCAGGACAAGCAGTTTCAAACCATATTGGGCATCCTCAGCATCACTGTATTTTTTAAAAGATTTTATTGGGGGAAGGGAGAGAGAAAGGAGAGAGAAACATCAGTATGTGGTTGCTCCTTACACACCCCCAAATGGGGACCTGGCCCGCAACCCAGGCATGTGCCCTGACTGGGAATCAAACCGGTGACCCTTTGGTTCTCAGGCCTGTGCCCAATCACTGAGCCACACCAGCCAGGGCAGCAACACTGTATTTAATGCAGTGAAACCGGACCACCTTGATATTTGCTAAAGGTGCGGATTCCTGAGCCTGCTCCACAGGCTGTGAGTCAGTGTCTGGGGTGGAGGCCGAGGTCTTTCGGAGGCACCCTGGGTGGTCAGCTTGGAGAAATGATGACTGATTGTGCCCCCTCGCCCTCATCATTCTCCACGTTTAGCAGAGGGAACAGGGATGTGATGACTCACCTAGAACATCGTTCTGGGTCACAAGTGGTTGCATTAATTTGAATGGGAAAAGTGGATAGAACACAGTGAAAGTAGACCTGAGATTTTAGTAAGAAGTATTTCTTTAAAGGAGTGTATTTGAGTGGGCCTTGGGTTAGAGGCTGGTGAATTCAGCACCGTCACCTCAGGGGCAGCTCTGAGTGGAAGGGGAGGAGGGACCTTGGCAAATTGTGAGCCCTTAGAATTCAGATGCATTTTTTTCTTTTTACATTTTACTTATTTATTTTTAGAGAGGGGGAAGGGAGGGGGAAAGAAAAGGAGAGAAACATCCCTGTGTGGTTACTTCTCAGGTGCCCCCAACTGGGGACCTGGCCCGCAACCCAGGCATGTGCCCTGACTGGGAATCCAACCAGTGACCCTTGGGTTTGCAGGCCAGTGCTCAGTCCACTGAGCCACATCAGCCAGGGCTCGGATGCATTTTTTTAATGTGTGTTATTTTATTTTATCATTGTTCATTGACAGTTGTTCCCTTGCATTTTAACTGATGCTTCTGTTTGAATAATGGTGCCTCTAATATTAAGCTGAGGTACTATCTATCTTAAGCCTCCTACTCTAAACAGTTTTTGCTTTAGAATTCGTTTTTTTTCCCCTTTGTTATAAACAAAGTCTGTTAATCAGATGCCCGCTGTGGGTTATTAACATCTCAAAAGGGTGTTTGAAAAGCATATCCCAATTGCTCCCAGCAATTAACCTTGGTAAGAAAGTAAATGGGAATACTTAACTACCTTTGCAAGCCTTGGGGAAGCTGGCAGCCATCAGCTAAATAAACCATTAGGTTTATTAGTTTGAGAACCGGAGGAGTGTCGAAGTGTTGGCTTGGGCACACTTTTGTAATTTGCTCCTCATTTCCCCAACAATCATTTATTCCGAGGCTAATCCGTGCCTAGTGGACACAAGGTAACTCTACAAATAAAAGCCAGGGACCGGATGAGCACCTGGAACTGGAAGGAACTCATCTGAATGGGGAAATAAATGAATAAAACACAACTCAATACACCCCAAAGCTTAGTAGCACAGAGAAAACAGAAAGTGGATTCCTTGAAGCAATATCCTTGTTCTCTTTCTGGAGTCTATTTTAAGTGGGCCCTCTGGCCCAGCATTATCAACCTTGGATTAGGAGCTTGGAGGAAATGGTGGTTTGGTGGTTGTTTTTTTAAAGGATTTTTTAAGAAACGTAGTTACTAAGCAACTGCCATGACCTGCTGCTAAGTTGGAGTTCAGCAGGCAAGTAAATTCCAAAGAAGGGAACATATAAACAAGTTGTGAGAGGAGGAAAACCGGCTTCAGGATGGATTGGGTGTGTTTTTCCCCCCTGGGTTCAATACATATTTCTGCCTTTTACTTACCTTCCCCAAGAAAGGGCTGCCTGGTCAGAAACCCCTTTGTCTCACCCAGTTCCCCTCCTAGCCGGTGAGTGGGGAGCAGGGCCAGGAAGCAGGCAGCTGGAGAAGGCCAGGCGGGGGTGGGGGTGGGGGGCTGCTGTGCGCAGGCCACCTGTAGAGGTAGACAGCCCTGCTGCTGCGCTCTGGGACAGTGCAGGGCTCCTATGACAGACGGGTCACTGCCTACTACCTTCAGATCGGGACACCTCATTAATATTGACGTGTTGCCCTGTACCCCTCCGAGCAGGGACATTGCCCAGCTGCGGTCTGTCTCTCTCTTGTTCCCTCCCCAACATTTCATGGGTGAGGCCATGACTTAACCACTGCTGGTAGGATTTCAGGGGGCCAGGAGTAGGTCAGAAGGACAGCTCCCCACAACAGCAGTGCGTGATGCATGACAGCACAGGAATTGAGCCAGTCGCCTTCCCTGGGACGGGAGTGAACAAAAATAAACTTTGTGGAGAAGAGGTTACTTCCGTGGGATAGCACCCAGGTCCCTCCCCGTTCTGCTTTTCAGCATTTCCCTTTAGGTCCAGCTGAAGGTCAGGCTGCTTTGCTAAGGGGAGGGGAGTGTCAGGTGTTGGGACAGGTGTTTTGTTTGCCTCGGGCAGTCACGCAGACTACGGGGGATGCTTCTTGCCAGCCCCTCTATGGCACACGAACACGCTTTTGTGGAATTCTTTCCCTGGAAGTGCGTGTGTGTTGTTCTGTTTAAAAAAACAGTTCCCCAACCTTCCATCCCTAGAATAAATTTTGGCTTGCCTTAAAATCAGCTGGTCATAATGAAGTCTGCCTGTTTCCTAGCATTTCCACAGCCTTTGCCTGAGATGTACCCACTTTCTGCGGCCATCGCAGACCCCACAATGCTGTGTAATTGTGTGTGTTAAATGGGAATATTATATTTGAAATGTACCAGGAGGAGGTCACGGCAATGCAGACCTATAAAAAGCCTCTTGTAATGAAGTTATAATGGCTAGAGTTAATTTTCCTAGATCAGGTTTTCTTACATTTGGCATAAAGCTCTGGTCACCTTTACAGAGAGAGAAGGTGGTTCAGGCTACAGTGATGATGCCAGTGGGCATTGGTTTATGGTGCCACCGACTAGATGATTTTTGGAGGAAGGAGGGAGTAGCAGATTCCTAGGTTTGAGAGAACTTAACGTTTAAATGTTTCACTGTCACTGAAGCCAAAGACCCTGCTTGTTGAAAGGGAAAGAATTCCAGAGAGCTTTGTGATCTTATCCGATTGTGAGATGGGTTTGTTTTCACCTTGGCCCAGGGTCCCAATGATCCCCCCTCCCAGAAGTCACCTACCAGTCCTCTTTCTTGCCTAACAGGAATTTAATGGCCTCGGGCCCTTTCCAGCCCCCTGCCCCCCACTCTGCATCTCGGGGCCATCTGTTCTGTGCAATCCACTTTTTGGGAAATTCTCCTTTCCCATCTGCTCCCTTTGGGCCTTAGTGGCTGCTCTAAAGATTTACGAAGGCTATACTGAAACCCCTTTCCAGTCATTATTTTATTTTCCTCAGGATCAGTGAGATTTCAAGGCAGATAAACGCCTTCTCCATTTGCTACGTCCAAATGTTACTCCTTTGTCAGGTGTGTTCTTTCCTTTTATTAGCATGGGAGGTGGAGAGAAGCCTGCGTGTCCCTGCTTGGAGGAGGGACTCTGCTTATCTAGGCGAAGTATCCTCTGGCCCTTGGGCCACTGGCAGGCAGGCTGGGGCGGCTGGCTCCTTGGCTTCATTCTTTCCCCGCCCTTTCCCTTATCTCCCTCACAGAGTACAGTCGCTTCGAGTCGAAGATACATGACCTCCGAGAACAAATGATGAACAGCAGCATGAGCTCCGGGTCCGGGTCCCTCCGAACTAGCGAGAAGAGGTCCTTGTACGTCAGGTGAGTCCCACTTCCGAGCTGCGGACCTCGTGCTGCCCAAGGGGAGCCCCGCACCAGCCCAGCCCTTGTTTACCTAGCGGGGCAGGGAGTGCGGACTCCCGGCACTCCAGCAGCCCTTCCCTCGGTGCTCAGGTGTGCAGTTGCTGCGGTCGGTTGTACCTCCTCCCGGCGGGGGGCCGCCTTCTTTCCTTTTGCTCACAAATGACTTAGGACAGGGAACGTTACATTTTGGTTGGCTCTGATCAGAAAAGACCGTTGGGAGGTTGTTGCTAGCCGGCATTCAAATAGCCCTCAAATGTTCAAAGTACTTCACTTCAGTGTGTGATTTGAGGGGACAGCTTGCACCCTGGCTTTCACCAAGGCGTAAGACACACCAGGCTTTGCATCCGAGCATATCAGCTACTGCTGTGTTCCGCTACAGGGTCTCTTTTAAGACCCCAAAGAACAGACAGGTTGTTGTACTTCAAAAAAACAAAAACAAAACAAAAACAAAAACAAAACAAAAACAAAAAACAATTGTGTTTGCTTCCTCCCTGCTAAGCTGGTCTGCTGTATCAGAATCATGGGACAGGGGACAGGATGGTGGACATTCCCGAGGGGGGGGCGAGTGGAGGGAATGTGGGTATGAGGCGGTGTGTGCGTGTTGCTGCCGAATACTCTTCCAAGATATTATTCAAGGTTGCGCTTCTGACCCTTGGGGCACATTATCATACTTTGTCAGGTCAAAGTACAAACCTCCTCGAGAGTTGCACTGCTACAAGAACACTGTGGCCTCCTGGTAGGAATATAATTTCCTTCTTCCTGACCGAGCTTTTTGGAAAAATTCCAGTAGTTGGTGTCAGTATGTTGTATCTCTAAGGTTAAAGCCCTTTGGGAAAGAGGTGATGGGCTACACCCCTGAGCCTGGTGCCTCCCTCCCTGTGTGTTTAATGCTTACAAGTAGGGTTATATCAAACTCCTGGCTTGTCCGTTCCTAGCCAGGTGGCTCAGTCAGTTGGAGCATTGTCCCTGAATATCAAGAGTTTGGGTTCGATTCCTGGTCAGAGCACATGCACATATCTGGGTTTCGAGTTTAATCCTTGGCTGGGGTGCATATGAAAGGCAACCAATCTGTGTTTCTCTCACATTGATAAGTCTTCCTCTTTCCCTCTGTCTCTGTCTCTCTCTCCCATTCCCTCCCCCATCCCTCCTTTCCTCTCTCCTTACCCTCAGGTGAGGATTAAAAAACAAAACTGAACTCTTAGGCTGAACTTCTTCTAGTGGCTGGGGGGTGAAATGGGGAGGTTGCGTATGCCAGTTGCCTGGCAACATGACACACGCTCTGTCCTTGGGGCTGGAGATGAAGATAACCAGCTGACAGAAAGGCTGATTACAGCTCTTCTCAGGGCGCTTGATATTTTTTTCTTCAGTTGTCCCTGACCCTACAGCCCGGAGTGAGCCAAAGGAGACCAGTTTTAAGCCTGAAGCCCCACTAAGCCCTTCCTGGTGCTTTTCTAAAATGATCCCTCACCTCAGCTCCCTATGTTCGGAGAGCAGCGTTCTCTACATGTGCTGCATTTACTTCTAGCTGTGAAGGGAGGGAGGCTGGACTAGTCATGGTGTTCCTTTTAGTCTCCCGTGTTCTGTCACTCAGCCTTAGCTACCGGGCGCTGACGGGGAGAGGCAGCCAGGCGCCCTGCTGAAGGGTAGCACTTCTGCAACTTGGTCAGGATTGTTCCGTTCTGTGCTTCCAGCCCCCGCAGATGTGGCGCTCCAGTGCGTGTGGGAAGCTACTCTTTAGGCAAGACAGTTTCTTCGGAGAGCTTTATTTTTAGATTTCCCCCTCTCCTGCCTATCCTGGGCTGGCACTTGCCCTGCCTGGGCAGGGGCAGTGGGGTGTTAGCTCCCAACCCGGAAGACTTGGAACCCCCCTTCTCTGGCTCCCGCAGGGAGGGGAACATTTCCTCCAGCCAGGGCAGGAGGGTGGAGCCCGCACTCGCTTCTAGAGAAGCAGTTTATCCAGTTTGCATCATCTGCCCTTAACCCTTATCTCAGTCACATCTGTATCCTCTGAGCAAAGTAAACATGGTTTAGAATAGTGAACATTTGTGATTGAATTGAACAAATAGCGCTTCCCCGGGCCTACTGGTCAGAGGTCCTACACTAAGTGGTACCCTCTAGGGGATCCCGGCTTGCACTGTTTCCTTTCATCCCTGTTTTGGGCTTTCACTCTACACTTGGTTCCCTGTCTCCCACGTGTGAACACATTCAACTTTCTTCCACTCTTGAAAAGAAAAGAAAGTCCCTGATACCGGTAGCCCCTTAAACCATCGGCTCATCTCTCTTCTCCCCACGTTTGCCCAATTCAGCGCTAGGAAACACCAGTTCCTCGAGAGGGTAACAGCATCGAGTGGAAAACCAGTGGTTCAGGAAGTTAGGCAACTGCACGATTAAACAGGAAAGCAGGGCTCTTTACTGTGATTAATCTCCAGGACGGACTTCCTAGGCAGTGTTTCCCCAAAAGACCAGAAGGAGCGGAGGAGCCTTATTTGGAGAATCCCATCGTAACACGCGGGTTGGGGAACGCTGGAGTCATCTGCACTTGCTGCCGCTAGTTCTTCAACTCCGCTCTTTCAGCACCCGCCTCCCAGCGTGGTGGGGTGGCTCCAGGCAGCTCCGAAGGGGCAGGGGCCCAGGTCTGCCAGGGAGCAGCGGTGGCCTCTTAGGCATTAAATTCAAGGACTAGTTTGCTGGCTCCCTCCCATTGGCCTGACTTCTCCACCACATTTGTGTCCATGGATTACCCACTTTTTCCTTCGGAGGTGCTCTTCCTACCTTGCTGTGTCTCAGTGCTTTCCTTAGCTCCGCCCCCTTAAATGGCAACGCCTTCATATTCACAACTTGAGTCCCATCTTTGTGTGAGCGACTCCCCGATCTCTTTGCTGAATTTCACACCCCTAGAGCAGCTACTTGCTGGCCATGGGCGTGAGGCTGCCCTCCCAGGGTGGTGCACGCTGAGCGGCCCCCACGCTTCCTCCTCCTGACTTCCCTTATCTGAGTTCATTGCATCACCCCATCATGTGGACAAGGGGCTAGAGTTGTTCTGTCACCCAAGGCAGATCTCAGCTCAGCAAGAGGAAGAAGTTGCTCATGATTAAAGCTGCCCGAGAGTGGCATGGCCTGCTTCCGGAGATAGTGCATTTTATCTTTTGTCATGGGAGGTGTGACAGAAGAAGCTGGGCTGCCATCTGCCTAGGTGTCGCAGACGGAGCTGAAAGTAAAGCAGCACTCTGGACGGGGTCTGCCCAGCAGCCTTCGGTAGTTCCCCAGCGCCCTCCGGATAAAGGGGAGTAGACCTTTAGGTAAATCGACGAGGCCCGTTGTTATTCTCTTGAAATGGCTTTTAAAGATCCTCGGAATAAGGTTCCCAAGTAGACATGATTACTCTCATTTTGCAGATGACAACACTGACACTCCAGTCAGAAAGCCAAGAAATTCCCAAACTGGAATTTGACCCTGGTCGTTCAGACTCCCGAGGGGGGTTGTCTCAGCATTTCCCAACTCTCTGAGAGGAGTTAGCTGTCCTGCCCGTGAAAGGCCGGATTCACAGGCCTTCACTCGTTCTGGACTCACCAGGTTGGGGAAATGTTATTGATTGATTGATTGATTTGTAGGATTTCTATCTCTTTTCAGAGAGAAGAGAAGGGAGGGAAAAAGAGAGGGAGAGAAACATTGATATGTGGTTGCCTCTTGCACACCCCCAAACTGGGGACCTGGCCTTCAACCCAGGCATGTGCCCTGACTGGGACTCAAACCAGTGACCCTTTTGCTTGCAAGCCAGTGCTCAGTCCACTGAGCCATACCAGCCAGGGTAGAAATGTATCTTTTTCTTTCTTTCTTTTTTTTTAAAGATTTTTTATTTATTATTTTTAGAGAGAGGGGCGGGGAGAGAGGGAGAGGGGGAGAGGGGGAGAGAGACATCAATGTATGGTTGCCTTTCACCTGCCTCCAGCTACAGAGCTGGCTGGAGACCTGGCTTGCAACCTGCTTATGTGCCTTGGCTGGGAATCGAACCAGCAACCTTTGGGTTCATAGGCCAGTGCCAGAAATGTATGTTTTTAACGAGCAATCACATCGCTCAGGAATGACCACTGGTGTCACAATACACACATATTTGTGTCATGCTTATTTTGGCTCCTCCTGCATGGAAAGTAGCGAAGTGTAGAGCTAAGGACACGGGCCTGCCTGAAGTGAGGGGGCAGATTCAGAGACGGGGACAGCTGTGCTTTCTGCCTTTCTGCCCTGCGGCCCTCCAGCAGCTTTCTGTCCATAGAAGACATGGAGCCATAGCTGGTTCAAGTGAAGGAAGCCTTTCCAGGTGGAGTTTCTCCATCTTCTTTTTCCTGTTGCCCCTTCTGACATCTTTCTCCTGCCTCCCCTTCCCCCGGTGTGCGGGCAGTTGCAAAGCTGTTCGAAGCAAATGACACCTTCCCGACAGCTGCACTAGGCCGCAGCGGGCAAAGCCCTAGGGAGCTGTGCTCTACGAGCTGCAGGGGAGACAGGATTGAGGGAGCAGGAGGCAGAAGGAAAGATAACAGTGTTTGCGAAAGGAAAGTGGGTTTTAAAGTCACTAGTGACTTAACGGAAAGGCCCTCCTCACACTCTACCGTGCGAGGATCACCTCTTAAATGGTACAGGCAAGGTGAGTGGCGCCCCTCTCTGCCCAGTGTAGCATCTTGGCTGTGCCGGTCTGTTGACCTTCCACATTGGAAAAGTCCACAGAAATAAACCTCTCCTGAGCCTCTTGCTCAGTGTCAGGGTGGCTGGATGTTTAACGCAGCCCATTCTGATGTCTAACAGGTAGTCCAAGGCCGCAGGGTCAGTTAGACTTTCAGGGATCCCCAAATTCTACTTGTTTTATTCAATTTATCAAATGAGCGAATGAAGGACCTTGTCCTCCAAAAGTTGCCAGGAGTCTCGGGACTACATTTGTTGAAGTAGTAAGCCTGTTCTGGCCGGTCCGCCTGCATTCTTTGCAAGCACAGGACAGCATCAGGCATTTTGGGAATCCTGGCGTCCCCACTGGCGACCTGCCAGCCCTGTCGTCTTCCCACTCTAAGGAAGGAAATTGTGTTGGGGCATCTGGAGTCTGGACTCAAGACACAATGTCAGAACTACTGGCTTGCTCCGCATAGGCAGCTGGAGGATGCTGCTTCTTGTCAGCAAGCAGACAGGACTTGTGCAACTGCTCTGGGCTTAGCCCAGGGTGGCACCTGGGCAGGGGGCAGGGACTGACTTGGTGGCACTCATTAATGAGTGTCTGTAGCAGATGAAGGTGCTGACGAGGCAACACTGGCCCGCTTCACCATCTGATAGGATTTGGGGGTGATGGAGATATGCACCTAAAAAGGCCTCAACAGTTTGTATAATGTTCAGGGCTCCCAGAGAGTGAGGCAAAGGTTCCAGCAGTAGCGATTCTGGAACTGCCTGTTGCTAGATCATTACTCCAAACACCCCTCCCGGACCTTTGTTCGCACCCCCCCAGCTGATGCAACAGGCGTCCAAACCTTGAACAGTCACACACTGCGGGGCGTTTGGTCCTTGAACGCCCCTCTAACTGCAGAATCGCCATCTGAGGCCTGCGCCTCGGAGTGGAAACTTGAACTCTCATGCTGATGTCAGGAGTTGGCGAGTGACTGCCACTTTGTAGCTCTCTGCAGGCGCTCTTTGCAGCAGGCAGGAGAAGGGCTGCCGAATTTTCCAGTAATAAGTGCCCTTCATCTGGTACTTTCTGTCTCAGGTAGCAGAGGCTGCTTTAACAAAATACCGGGTTTGGCCAAAAATGGCAGTATGGTTTTTTTCTGTAAAATAAAGGACACTTTTTTTTTTTTTCATTTCCACCAATAACTATTGATTTGGATATTTTGAGTATGTCGGCTCTCTCCTGCTATTGGCTTCTAGTGGGTAGAGGCCAGGGGTGCCGCTAAACATCTCCCAATGCATTAGACAGCCCCACAGCAAAGAGTGATTGGGCCAAAATGTCAATAGTACCAAGAAACTCTGCAAACCACTTTTGACGTTCGATCAGGCACAGCACCTTCTCCATAGATGGCACAAATCGTTTTTTTGTGTTCCAGTTGCTCTTTACTTTTCTTGAAATAATAAAGCATAATATGCCAAAAATGTTGCCTATTTTCTTCCATCTTCAATATTAAAGTGGCTACACAAAAATTCACCAATTTTGATAAAGTGCACGCTGATATGACAGCAGTCACAATACAATCTAACAAAATTGTTTTGAATGAAGTTAAAGACAGCTCAGCACTATTAGAGCCATCATAGGGGGAAAATGTAATGGACATTTTAGCCAACCCAGTACTGCAGACTGAGTGGCTCAGACAACAGACATTTATTTCGCATGGTTTTGGAAGCTGGGAAGCCTGAGATCTAGGTGCTGGCAGGTTCAGCGTTAGGTGAGGGCCCTCACTTCCTGGCTTGTAGATGGCCATGTTCCTGCTGCATCTTCATCTGGCCTTTATTGGGTGTGTGTGAGGAGAGAGGGGTTGGTGTGGGAGGGAAGAAGGGAGAGAAAGGAAGGGAGGGATGGAGGAAAAGGGAGGAGGGTGGGGGTGCTGTTCTGTCTCTTCCTCAGCTCCTCAGGAAATTAATCTTAGGCTGAGGGCCCCTCATAACCTTATCTAACCCTAATCACCTCCCAAATGCCCCACCTGGTCATGGCATCCCATTAGGGATTGGGGCTTCAGCATATGCATTTTGGGGGAACGCAGGTATTCAGCCCCTAACACTGACCCCTTTGGGGATAAAGTGCAAGGGTTAACTAGCAACAAATAGAAAATATAAGGAAAGGTCACTGCTACATACATAGTAGGAATTTGGAAGGAAATTTAGAGAGGGCAGGGTCACAGAGGAAGGTGGGATGCTGGTTTGGACCTCAGGGGAGCTGCTGAGGGCCTGAGGGGACATGTAGACGGATGGCTAAGTGGCAGGTGAGGCGGAGAGCTGGGCACTATACTGATTGGGTGAAGCAGAAGCGGCCATTTGGCCTTCAAGGCTGAAGTGCTGTTGTTTACTTTGCTGTGAGAAACCTGCCCGACCAGTTCCTGTAGTAGTTGCCATTTTCTTGGCGTTCCTGCTCACTGAGACACCAGGCTGTGCCAGGTACTTGTGATTTCTCTGCACCTCGCACACCCACCCCCCCACAAGTTAGGGTTGGAACTGCAGAAACTTGGGCCTGGTAATCTGTTCGCTTCCAGCTGATTATCTTCCCACTTTCCCATCGGGTCATGAGGTCCCCGGTAAAAGGAAGATTAGCGACGAAATGGTTTAACACACCAAGAAGGTCGGAATCCTTGTCAAATATGGCAGCCGTTATGGCGGCCTCCCTGAGGAAAATGGTGAAGAAAATTGAGGTCAGCCAGCACTACAAGTCCACTTGCCCCATTTGTGGGGAAGTCAAGATGAGGTGTGCTGTGGGGATCTAGCACCATGGTTCCTCCATAAAAACAGTCACGGCGGGTGCCCGGACCTACAACCCCACTTCTGCTGTGTAGTCAAGTCTGCTGTCAGAAGGCTGAAGGTATTGAAAGACTAGTAGAAGCTCCCCAGTTTGAAACGTTGCTGGCCTATAATAAGTGGGTTCATTTACATACCAAAAATAAATGGATAAAAGGAAGAGTAGGTCAGGTGCCCCGGAGCACACGCTCCATCCCCATGCATGGGCACACAGCTCTTAGGGGTTGCTGCCTGAAGGTCGCCGCTCAGAACAGCACAGCTTGCAAGACCTTTGGCAATACTCTGCCCTCAGGAAGGCAGGCAGGGGTGTTTGCAGCCACCATGGCCCTGAAGCCTAGTGCTGGGACCCTCCCCCGCCACAGACGCCGGGGAGAAAGCACCCGCTTGGAGTGTGGCCGCAACTCAGACCCAGATCGCCCACTTCCACTGTGTGGCCACCCGCCGCGTGTTCCCTGGGCCATGCTCTTCACCATCCTGGTGAGATAAGTTGGAGTCTCTGTGGCGTGGCAGCAGCAGCGAGGATGGGGCTCTCCTGGCCTCACAGAGGTGCGTGGCCATCACTGAGGACGAGCCTGTTCGGGGTTGGAGAACCATCCTTCAGACCGTTCGCTGCGATCCTAGGCTGTGGATGGACTGCGCTGTTTCCACAGGCTTTGTTCGCTCCACTGTGTTCCCTCCAGCCCGACCGGTCCTTAACTTGGAGGCCTCCATGACACCCTTTTTATCTAGACTCGGAAAGTGTAAGGGGCCGCCGAGGCTCCTGGGCTCCCAACACCAGCTTGTCAATAAGCTGACGCACGAGGGGTGGGACCAGGTGACCAGAGGGTTCACCAGGGCCTTTCTTTAGGTGCCTGGCGACAGGCAGCCGCTGCTTTCCTCCTTGTCCCTGCTCACTGCCGTTCTGAGTCACAGGTTGCCGTGGCACCCGGGCCTCCCCTGTGCAGGGTTTGGGTTCAGGACAGTGACTGGAGGGCAGCAAGGATGGTATCTGCCTTGACCTAGTGTTTCTGCTCAGGATAAAGAGGAGGGCGGGAGGGGTACATCCCTGTTTTGGAGAAAGGTGGTCCTTCATCCCCTCACCAGGCCTAACCTGAGGCGGCTGTAACCCGGTGCCACTTCTCTTCACTTTCTTAGGTTTTCAGGCGGTTCCTAAGAGAAACTGTCACCGCTTGGTGGCCGCAGTTTGGTGTGCTTCTTAAAGATCTTATGTCGGTAGTCAGCACTTTTTCAAAATGAATTCAAGTCTAACGTACATACTTGTTCGGATTACATGAAATGTATGCCGTTCAAAAGGCTGTTTGAGCCCTGGCTGGTGTGGGTCGGTGGGTTGAGCGCTGCACTGTGAACCCAAAGGTTGCTGGTTTGATTCCTGGGCCAGGTATATGCCTGGGTTTTGGGGCCAGGTCCCCACTTGGGGGCATGCAACAGCTAACTGACCAATGTTTCCTCTCCCTCTTTCTCCCTCCCTAAAAAAGAAATTAATTCTTACTTATTTATTTTTCCCCCGAGAGAGAGGGAGGGAGAGAGGCAGAGAGGGAGAGAGACATCAACGTATGGTTGCCTTTCATCTGCCTCCAGCTACGGACCTGGCTGGAGACCTAGCTGGAGAACTGGCTTGCAACTTCATTAATGTGCCTGGCTAGGAATCGAACTAGTGACCTTTGGGTTCACAGGCCAGCACCTTATCCACTGTGCCACCAGCCAGGACTAATTCTTTTTTAAAAGGGTGGTTTGACTTTACTGCCCAGGCCTGTGCTCTTTTACTGGGTTACTTTCCCTGTGAAAATTGAGCCTGGTGATGATGATAAACAAAAGCTGCGGCAGTGCCATCAGTCACACAGGGCCCACTAATGAAGGCCAGGCTTCCTAGAGGGATGGCAGGCTGGCATGGGCAGATCGTCCGTAGGCGGCCCTGCGTGCCACTCTCCCTGGTTAGTGCCCTGTGGTGCGGCCAGGCGCAGGCGCAGCGCACCTGCAGCTGCTCGCCCCGCTCACGCGGTCTCCCTCTAGCCCGAAGGGCCTCTCCTCATCTCTGGCCTATCAAACCCTGAACCCTTACTGAGCCCCAGTTCAAAAGTCAACACCTCCCTATTAGCATTCCCCACGCTACATGTGATCTATGCTCCTGAATGCTTTTAAGGTCTTGGTTTGTTCTGCCTTTGTGCCTGTTGCTACAACATGGTCAGGTTGCAGGCTCTGGGAGGCCAGGGGCACTGTGCTCCCAATCTCGCATCCTTTGAGCACGGCGCCCCATGCACAGTAGCCTTAGTGGGCATTTAAATAGTGGAAGAAAGGCATTTTCTACACGTAGCCAAGTGGAATGTTAGCTTTCGTGGTGTTCTTTTGTTTTGTTTTGTTTAGCATGATTATGACTGAGACCTCATGACATTTTTCTGGGATTTAAGAGCCCACGTGTGAAAGTTATCTACCATCCAACTCTAGGTGAGAGTTAGGGTTTTCATCACCCGTGAGGAAGTTTTCTAGATCATCAAAGAACATTTCTGCAGGAAAAGAGACAAATTGGACTGAGAGGGAATCCACATTGCAGTTTAGAAAACAAATCCAAATCATGACAGTGGAAGGGCCGATGAGGGAGTTGGAAATGCTTACCCCGAGAGAGAAAATGAAGGAAAAACTCAGACATTAAATGCTGGGGCTGGAGAGGAACTTAGGGAAGATGGAAGTCATTTCCTTTAATAGGTAGGAAGTGGGGCGTGATGACCTGTGCGGCTCCGATGTTCTGCAAAGCGCTATTCCCACTTGCACTTTTGATTGACAGAAAAGGAAACTCTTGTTAATTCATCTTTCATGTTCTCAACTGACAGCGATCTTATAGTTCAGATTTTTAAATAAAAATATGCTGCTACATCTTTACAGAATCACAGTGTAGAAAGCATTGTCAGTTCTGTGGCTCAGTATTTCTCATTCACAAATTTATCAGGTAAAATCCAGACATACTTGGGTATGACTTCTTATTGGCAAATTGCCTTTTTTAGTCTTGTTTAACAGGGAAGTTAGAACCAGACTATTCTTCATCCGGAGTGAATGATGCTAACCAGGTGCTTAGTATATCAATTTCCCCACTTAAAAAAAAAATGCCTAGAAGAGTGCCTCGTCATATTCGTTGCTCACAGATATTTGTTTAAGTAATGAAGATCCTTAAGAATAGAATATTGTGCCCTGGCTGGTGGCTCAGTGGAATGGCACCAGCCTTTGAACCCAAAGGTGGCTGGTTTGATTCCCAGCCAAGGCACATAACCAGGTTG
Source organism: Noctilio leporinus (assembly GCA_004026585.1). Taxonomy (NCBI): domain Eukaryota; kingdom Metazoa; phylum Chordata; class Mammalia; order Chiroptera; family Noctilionidae; genus Noctilio; species Noctilio leporinus. The sequence goes on along the minus strand of PVIW01004216.1, from coordinate 34,429 downwards.
CAAGCCAGGTCTCCAGCCAGGTCCGTAGCTGGAGGCAGGTGAAAGGCAACCACATCTTGATGTATCTCTCCCTCTTAAAAAAAAATAACAGACTATTGTCACTCAACAGTCTGGTGATTGCCAGGGGATATGGGGGGTGGGGGAGTGGAGGAGGTTATGGGGGAAATATGAGAATGGACAGAGACTTGACTTGGGGTGGTGAACACACAACTCTGTGTACAGATGATGTGTTGTGGAATTGTGCACCTGGAACCTATATAGTTCTGTTACCCAGTGTCACCCTAATACATTCAATAAAAAGGAAAAGAAAGAAAATGAAATTGAAGAATGTTAGTCTTAAAGAATATTAAATTATATGGGAAATATTAATGCTATAATCAAGTGACAAGTAAGGTTGCAAAATTGTATATACACACCACATTTCCAGCTTAGTGAAATATGTATTTTTTCTTTGTGTGCTTATTATATAATATTCTACAATACCACAATAATAATCTGAAGAGTAGTTATTTCTGAGTTAGGTTAAATGTCATTTTTCCTTTTTTAGACTTGATTTTTTCTTACCTTTTGGGACAGCCTGGATGGACCTGGAGAGTATTATGCTAAGTGAAATACACTAGTTAGAGAAAGACAAATACCATAGGATCTTGCTTACATGTGGAGTCTAATGAACAAAATAAAATAGAAACAGAACAGACTCATGGATCCAGACAGACTGACATCTGCCAGAGGAGAAGAGTGGGATTGGGAGACTGGGTAAAAAAAGAGAAAGGGATAAGCCAAGGAAGAAAAAAAAAGAAGTCATAGACACAGACAAGAGTATGGTGATTACCAGAGGGAAGGTGGGTGGGGGCAGAGAGAGAAGAATAAGTGGCAACAGGAGACTTGATGGGGTGTTGAACACACAATATAGAGATGGTATATTATTGACTTCTTCTGCATCTGAAACCCATATGGCCCTATTAACTAATGTTACCCTAATAAATGCAATGAAAAATTTAAAACAAAAATATTTTTTAAATATTTATAATGAGCTCATATTATTTTAATTTAAACTTTAATGAAATAAATGCATGTGAATAGTTTTAACAGTCTCAAAAATTATAATAGCATATACACAAATATTAATCCCTTGCCTATTTTCCTCCTTTCTTGGTGCACAAAGCTAACTACTTTAAAATATTTTTGCTGTAACAGAAAGAAATAGTAAAATCTCAGTAGCCCTTTATGTGTTAAATAATGGAGCTACAAAATAATAGGGACATAGAAATAAAATCAAATTAAAAATTAGGCATTTATTTTCACCGGGAAAGAAACCACAGAAAAAGCTCATAGGAAAGGAAGGGTAGTTATCTATGGATGCCATTTATATAATAATATAAAATATTCTTTTACCAAAAAATGTGATATAACTAAATGGGGAAGACTGGGGAGGAAGGGTGAGTGCTATAGAAAACCAATGTATAATGTCTAAGATGTTAAAAAAAAAAAAAAAAGAATAACAAGAAGAAATAGTTATTTATAAATGTGTTAGAAAAAAACAGCAAACAAATTTGAAAGCAGTTTCTTTTTAATTAAAATATTTTATTTATTTTAAAAGATTGTATTCATTATTTTGAGAAAGAGGGGAAGGGAGGGAGGCAGAGAGGGAGAGAAACATCAATGTATGGTTGCCTTTCACCTGCCTTCAGCTGGGGACCTGGCTGGAGACCTGGCTTGCAACCTGGGTACGTGCCCTGACTAGGGATGGAACCAGTGACCCTTGGGTTCGTAGGCTGGTGTTCAGTCTACTGAGCCACACCAGCCAGGGCCTATTTGTTTATTTTTAGAGAGAGAAGGGAAGGGAGGGAAAAGGAGAGGGACAAAAACTTCAATGTGTGGTTGCCTATCACCTGCAACCCAGGCATGTGCCTTGACTGGGAATCAAACTGGCAACCCTTCAGCTCGCAGGCCAGTGCTCAATCCCCTGAGCCACACCAGCCAGCACTCTTCTTAAATGTTCTTATATTTCTTGAAAGTTGTAAAAGTAACACATGCCTGTGGTTAAAAAACAAACAGCATAATTTGCTGTGGCATTCTTGTTGACTTGGATCTGCACTTATTTTTTTACTTAGCTTGTCTTACTTATGTTTTAATATTGCGAGATATCTAAAATTCATCTCAGAACTAAACTGGCATATTAGTTTTAACAAGGGTTACATTTCTGACATCTAGAAAATATGTTTACGTCAACCTCAGAATGTATTCCAGCTTCTTACAGCTGTTGCCAACGGTCAGGTATGGTTCTTTGAGGTGCTGAGATATGTTGGGTTTTGAACCTGTAACCAGTAAACTCTGCCTTCTAATCTACAACCTCATCCCAATGCCTCCTAGTCATTTTAACATCTTCCTTCTATCCTTCCCCATCCTAATTTGTGCTTTATCCGAGTTCCATTCTTTCCCTTCCTGCATGTGTTTTAACCTTTGATGTCCATAATGTGGTGTTTCTCGTTGTCACTTAGAACAAGGCACTCAGTGGGCTCCTCTTCATAGGGACAGAAGACGAACACCTTCATTGCTTCAGGGAACACAGCCTCGGGTTAGGTGCAGACCCATCCGGGTTCCATGCGGTCTCCCGGGCCTCAGAACCTGGTGCCTGAGCTCGGCCTCACTCCTTAACTGCCCTGAGTACCCACCTGGATGAGGGAGACGAAGGGCTTCTTTTCTAGAGTTTGGGTATTTTCATCTTTAATCTGATGCTGATTTCTTAAGGATCCTGTTTCAAGAAGCTTTTAGCCAATGGGTACTTCACTCTCCCCAGTGTTACTACATTTTGTTATCTTATCTGGGCCTGCACACAGGAAACTGTTTCGTTTGGTAGCTTCTGGCTGAGCCCCAGAGCGCAGTGTCGCAGGTAGATGGGTGCCCACATCTCAGACTGGTTCTGGGAAACCCTCTGGGCTGTGCGTGCAGAGGTGTTCGTGGGAATACAGAGGACAGGCAGAGCCTAGGTTGCCAGTAGAAAAATACAGACTTCTCACGGAGCTCATCCATTTGTGGATGAGAGGTGACACTTTCATGCAGATGAGTGTGTCTATTCCATCACATGTGTGGTTGGATTCACGCTCCTAAGTCTTTCTCCTACTCCCGGATGTTCAGGGGCCTTCCCAGGTTTGTCCAGCTTCGTTTCCCATGAGTCCCTGCGGCAAGCAAGCCGCTCGCCTCCTTTTTCCCAAGCCTGCACCTCCCCCCCCCCACCTTCTCCCACCACCCCCTGGGTCTCTTTTCTCTACATCCTTGTTGCAGGACCTGGGTTCTGGCCCATGTTAGCTATGTGACCTTCATCAGATTACTCTTCGTCTCTGAGCCTCTGTTTCCAAATGTGTCTATATGAGACAGACAGACAGACTGACTGACTGAATTAGAAGACTTCTTCATAGGGTCTCTTTCCACGTTACCATCGTGCGGGTCAAATTCAGCCGCAGCTTTTTCCTTGGCCACGCTGGGACACCAGGCCCCATTGCCTGTGGTGTCCCTACAGCACCGAGTACAATGCTCTGCCATTCATTGTTTGGGGTTGTTGGTAACATGTTTTATGTCTTGTCTTCAGCTGCTTTTTACAGGGTACGTTTGCCGACTGAGAAAGCCCCTTGGCAGAGCTCACTTGTTTGCCTAGGATGGGGGTGAGGGAGGGGACTGTTGAGTGTGTCCTACTGCCTAGAAGCTGGGAAGAGATGGGAGTCGAGAGGCAGTTCCCCTTACGCCCCTCGATGTGGGGATGAAACGTCTGCTTGCAGGCAGGGCACGTGTTCACCGTGCGACTGACAGCGGAGTCCCTCCTGGGCCGCGAGGGATGGGGGGGCGTTGCGCCTGGGCAGCTGTATTCTCGGCTGGGCCTTCCAGTGCCCAGCCTGCTGGCGGAGGGCTGCGATGTCTCTTCACCTGTCACTGTGCGTTGCAGGGCCCTGTTTGATTACGACCGGACTCGGGACAGCTGCCTGCCAAGCCAGGGGCTCAGCTTCTCCTATGGTGACATCCTGCATGTCATTAATGCCTCTGACGATGAGTGGTGGCAGGCAAGGCTGGTGACCCCACATGGAGAAAGCGAGCAAATCGGTGTGATCCCCAGTAAGAAGAGGTGAGTTGCCATGAAGACAAGACAGGTCTTCCTTAGCCTGGCCTTGGTGCTAATTTCTTTGTCTTTTTTTTGAACCATTGTCCTGTAAATTTGCTTGGGAGCAGGGGATATTCTTTATTGTTCCCTTCCGGTAGAGAGTTGGGGCTCAGGACATGGCTCTGACTCTGAGTGGAAAAGGCTGCTGTGCCCACTGCGACCCACTGCTGAGACCGTGCAGCGGCAGTAATAGGACTTGTTTCTGACTCCAACACAGGGTGGAAAAGAAAGAAAGAGCTCGATTGAAAACCGTGAAGTTCCATGCCAGGACGGGGATGATTGAGTCTAACCGGGTAAGTGGGGATCCCCGAGGAAGTCAGACAATCTGTGAAGAGGAGTCAGAAGCTCGGAGCCTGTCTGGTGCATAAGAGGACCGGGGACCACAAAAGAGTCCTTCTTTCTCAGGGAGCTGGCTCTGCCCCCTCAGCAGATCGGCTGCCTTTTTGAGAACAGAACAAGGCCGCTCACCTCTGGGACCGGTCAGTGGTCCTGTCACCTGCACGTCACGGCTCTTCAAGCTGTGGTGGATTCGGACTGTCTGCCAGGCTCACTGCCTCCAGGCACATGGAACCACAGTGGGTGTCTCCCTGGTTGCAACAGACGCTGTTGGAGTTGTAGGGACCCTGGACCAAACGTGGCCTCGCCATCCAGCCAGGGACACCAGCCCCAGAGCTCTGATTGGCTGTCCTTCTGACCAAACGAGGCACAAGGTCTCTTTCCATTCATCCCTGTTCTTCCATGAGCTTCGCAGGCCAAAGAAGTTCCCGCTCGGTAGAGGGAAGAGAGACATGGAGTAGGTGACTCTGTTTGTCAGTGGCACATGATAGGACACGTGTCCAGGAGGCTACAGTGACCTTTGTGCTTTAGGAAGTGCCAGTGAGTGCTGTGAGTCTGGCTTAGGTAGAAACCTCTAACATCCCCACATTTTCCTGTAAACATAATTTTCCTCTCACATCAACTTCCATTTAATCTCATAGATTCCATTTGTGAAAGAAAATGGTCTTTTATTTAGCTCACCATTGTCTCCATTTTTGTTTTTCTTGCATGCTTTAAAATCCATTGTTCTGTTTTTTTTTTTCTTCTGTCCTTCCCCTCCATCTTCATGTTCTTTCACAGTCGATCAAAACGAAACGTAAAAAGAGTTTCCGCCTCTCTCGAAAGTTCCCATTTTACAAGAGCAAAGAAAACATGGCCCAGGAGAGCAGCGGACAGGAACGTAAGTAGCAGCAGGACACAGAGAGCAGCGGTGCGCCTCCCCGCCCTCTTCCTCTTCGCCAGGGCCCTCAGCAGGGGACTGGGCACGTGTGCGCGGGCTGGTGTGTTCAAGTGTGCATGCGTGCGTGTGCGCGCCCCGCTCGTTGGCAGGGTCAGGGTAGGCCTGGGTCTGCACAGGGAGATGCTGGGGCTTTTGGCCAGCTCCCCGCTTGGAAAGGAGGTTGGAGGCTCTTGAGTGGAACTGGTCCCCGGGCAGGCCTGCTAGGGAGGCCGGGCACTGGTGTCAGGAGTGCCAGGCTGGGTTCCGCTGTGTAGGTGAAGACCCGTTCGCAGCCGTAGTGTCAGGCCTGGGAAACGGGATTTTGAAGAGAACCAGGTCCAGGGACTCAGGGTTGCTCTCCTGGCTTCCTCCTCTTTGTGTTTCCTTTCCCTGAACTTCACTCATCTGTATCAAGAGAAGAGCTTTTTCTTCGCTGGATGCCTGGGGTGGGGCCTGCTTCCTAAATCACACACCCCTGCGTCTGCCCTCAGGATGTGCACGTGGCTCTCATAGACACCACCCACCCCTGTCATCCCACAGTGATTACAGAGCCCGCTTTCAGGATTAAATCCTTCCTCCTGAAGGACTTGACATGGAGGGGGGATTACTCAGCACTGTCCAAATAAAGATTTACCGAGAAGCACAAGGCTGCTTTGGCAGGAAAGGCCATATTGCTGCACTAAAGGAGCCTTTTATGAACCAATTTAATCCTGAGAGGTGGTCATATGCCTCAAAAGTTGACTGCTCTGACCCGGACTCCAACACCAGGTCAGGCTGGTGAAATAGTCCTCACAAGGCTCATGGCGAATTGTAAACCTCTCTTTGGCCTCAGAAGGAGGGGTCTTGGGGTCCTGGGCTATTGGCACTGGCTGCAGACTGCCTAGTTCCGATAGGGAACATCCTTTTCCAGGCTAGCCTGATTCATGGGGCATGATATGGGTAGGTCATCGCCATCTGGGGTGGTCACTGGTAGATACAAGAATGCCTTGCCCAGATGCAGGTTACAGCTCACCGTCCTGGGGAGCACGGTCAGAAATAATAGGTGTAGCTGGTTCTGCATACGCAGCAGGGGACAGTCACCACAGTTCGCCAGATGGGTCCCAGAACCTCTGCGCTGAGCCTGGAAGGGTGTACTGCTGGGTAGCCCAGCCGTCAGGGGCAGGTTTACCTGTTGGCAGAGAGCTGAAGGTGCCCTAGTGCTTGTCCCGCGGCAGGTGAGCTTGTCCCCTGTGATCTGCAGTACACAGGCCAGTTAGCTGTGAAGGCCACACCTCAGGCTGCATGAAGCTTCCCCAGCAGGCTTTGGACAGAGCGAATCAGTACTGGGGCACAGCTTTTTGGGTTGGTGACAATTCTGCCTGCTTACCTGCTGCACATAGGGGTTTATCTTTCATGCACCGGTGGAGGAAAGCGGTGATTTCAGGCGCAGAGCCTGTGCTCCATGCCTTGGAAGTCACCCACCCTGTCGCCCCATAGGCTGTAGACCACCTCAGACAGGGAGACCCCTTCAAGGCCCTCTGGCAGCCAGTCGGGCCACATGAAGTGCAGGTATCTGACCTGGGATGTTCTTTCTGTAGCGAAGTTCTTGACCTCATTGTAGCTGTAGGTCTTCATAGTATTTCAGACTTCTGTCACTAATGCTCACCTGGCTCTGTATTCTCCCTTCCCCTGCCTTTCCTCTCTTTTCTCTCTTCTCCCCAACTCCCTCCATTCCTCCCTCCCCGCCCCCTCCCTCCCTCCTGCCCTCCCTCCTTTGTCCTTGCTGTCTGTGAAATCAGGACTTCCCTGGGTTAAGTGACGATTATTATGGAGCAAAGAACCTGAGTAAGTGAAACTTACACACCATTAACTGTGTTTTTGGCATGAGTGGAGATGCTGGGTTGGGGGGGCATGGGGCGTGGGTGCGGGCGAAGGGTGAGGGGAGGGCAGTGCTGGTGGGAGCGCCGATACGCCGCAGGAGGAGGTACAAAGGTCTGTCCCAAAAGCATCGAGCCAATGTCAAAATAATTAAAGTTTGTGCAGCTGATACTTTCGAGACGGACCTCAGACAAGTGGCTATGAATGTCGCACTTTGACTTTGGATCCCTGGCCCCCTAATAAAAGCCTCTCTCTCGATCACGGCCGTGTTTTCCTTCTGCACTGTGATGCGGTGGCTAGCCCGCCACGTGGCATCCCACCTCATAGGTGAGGGCGGCGGAAAGCATTCTCCGGGGTGACCGTTCAGCTCATCTCTAGCCTGTTGTTGGGGTGAAGGGTGCCTGCTGGTTGGATTCTTCTCCCAGTGGCCCAGCACTCAAGAGCCGGGCTTCAGAGTGAGCTGTTTCAGCCCCTCGAAGTAGGGACGGGAGCACTGGGAAGCCCTGTGCCCAGCATGTGTTCGGGCTCTCCTGCAGGTCCGGGACCTCAGCTTTTCTCAGCGCGCCGCGGAGGGGCGAGCTGACGGAGGTCAGCAGCGCGTGCAGACCATAGCTGTGCAGGGCTTTAGCTGGGGGAACCCTGGCTGTCCTCTCCTCTCAGACGATAATCCCAGAGCGGAAAATGACGGGACCTAGGTGACAGGGCCCAGATGCACATACACGTGGCCGTGCCCAGCAGCTTGTCAGCCCAGGTGCTCCTTCCAGGGGGACTAAAGGCATGAAGGAAAAGCAGCTGCCTCGCGGGGCTCGCTCAGGCACTAGCCATGGGTGGGGACTCAGCCAGTCCTTCCCGGGGGGCCACAGCATATCACAGCCTGCAACAGTGTCATCTTGGCTGAAACGAGCAGGGTGTCTCTCCATGGTGTGTCATGTTCATGTTTCATCTTCATTTGCCTGTTGCGTTGGGAGTGGCGGGTTCTGTTTGGGCCTCGCTGAGCCCGGTGCCTCCCCTGAGTGGGGCTGCCCTGCCCACACCTGGGTGGGCCCGAGGCTCTCAGGATGGAGGGCAGTCCTGTCCTCCAGGTGTTGCTTGTTGTCTGTGTTTTGGCATGCCTGTGTTCTGGTGCATGGGGGAGCACCCCCCTCACCGTCGAGGCCACACCGTCCTAGGTGGTGGTGGCAGGAGGCTGTGGGTCCCACCGAGTGGCCTGGTGACTGCTCAGCCTAGCCAGTGCTTAGCGTCGCATTTTGGAAGCACCGTGCAGTTCTATCCTTCGGGGCCTCTGCCTAGACTTTCTTCACTCCTGTGTCTGTCTTCCCTTTCATGTTGGTAGCCTTGGGAGATGCATTTTGATGGAGGTCTTTGGATTCTGATGAAGAGGAAGCTGCCCAGGAATGGGAGGCTTGTAGTGGATAAGGAGGGACCTGGCAGACCAACAGGGCTCTGGGGACTAGGACGAGGTAGCCAGGGGCTCAAGATTGGAGCCGTCCCCCTACTTGGTAGCCTGGAGACGGCAGGTCTCCCGTGGCCTGACATGGTGGACAGCTCAGTGTCTCACTCCTGGAGCACCTGAGCTTTGTGCCGCGTGTGACCTCTCAGTGGTGTGTTCTGAATCGGAGTCTCTTTCTTGTTGGCTTGCAGAGGGAGTGACATCCAACACCAGTGACAGCGAAAGCAGTTCCAGTAAGTGTGTGTCATTCTCCCCCATTGTCATGTTACTCCACCATGTGTCCCTGCCACTGTCATTCCAGCGTTGCATGGCTGCCGTCTCTGTGCGCAGGCTGGTGCTTCTTTCAGCCGTGCACACGTTCAGAGCCTGGACATGCTGTGGCCCGTTCCCTCGGGAACGGGGCTCAGGCTGTGGATGAGGGGAGAGTAGCCCTGGCATCCTGGCCGGAGCCCACTTAGGCCCCCGGGGGCCCTGGGGCGGGTACACTGCTAGCAGGTGACGCCGTGCCACGGGCGTTTTGGGCTGTGGGTGCCACCAGTTCTGCAGACTTGCTCAAAGACCAAACCAATATCCCATGGATATTGTCCTGAACTTACCCTGCCAGGTCACCACCACCTCCTGGATTAGGGCTCGGTGTCCTGGCCTTTTAGTGGGGTCAGATGGTCAGGTAACTGCCCGTTTTCCTTCAGAGAAGCCGCGGTCCAACTCCCACCCCAGTGAGCTTCGAGAGTGCTGGCCTCTCCGCTCTGCCGGGAGGAGAGTGGGCCAGGGCACCCCTCTTTGAGGGCACTGGGGCCTTAGTCCAGCCTCGTGCCACTTTTCTAGAAGCTTCTTCCACTGAAGGGGGCTATGTAGACACTTTCAAGTGAGGCCACAGCCCTGGGGACCTGCAGGAGTGTCCTCACTCCCCGGCCTGTGCTCGAGGGGACACAGGTGGTGTTATCTTGACCAGTGGAAGCACGAGGGCAACTGAACACAGCTGACCGTTCCCTGCAAGAACAGTTCCTGGAAACCTGGGGTGGTTTCTGGTGCAGGCTTCGCGGTTTCTGGGTCGCGGCCCTTTGCTCGGCCGTGTTCCGCTGAACAAGGGCCCCGCCGCTGGCTCGGCCTGGCGGCTCGGGCTCCCTGCGCCCCTCGGCCGGGGAAGCAGCGGGGTGGCAGGCCGGCGAATGTTGGACGGCGAGGACGTGCTAACGGGTCTCCTTTCTTATTGCAGAAGGACAAGAGGATACTATTTTGTCCTATGAGCCAGTGACTCGGCAAGAAAGTAAGCCCTTTTCTGAAAGCCTTGCTTTCCAGGCAGCGTGGTGGCTGGGGGACAGAGGGTGTGGGGGAGCTGGAGAGGGGCGCGCAGCCCGGGGTGCCTGGTCCTCGTCCCTCCCTCCTAGTGTTAGAGAGGCGGTGGCCTGCCGTGCGTGCCCCGCCCCACCGTGCTCGCTGCCAGGGTGCCTTCCCAAGGCTTTGACAGAGGTACAGGGGTAGCAGAGGGCCATTTCAGTGGCTGTGGCCACTGCTAAAAGGGAGGTGCCAGTCACTTCCCTTCGGTGGCTGCTCTGAAAGAACCTTGCTCAGCTACCAGTGCCCCTGCAGAGATTTCTCCTGAATCTTCTGGAAGAGGAGATGCTTCAGGTTTCCCATTTGCCTCTGACTTAGAAATTCTGCGAGTAAAGGCTGTTTGATGTCTGTGTAGTTAAAAGCCAGCAAATGGCTGGCGACACTCCACCCTGTCTGAGTGGCGGGTCCGAGTCAGGGTGTCTGGGCAGGCTCACAGTGAACAGGCTGGCCAGCCCGCGGGGCGTGGCCCACAGCCTCCCTGCTCTCTCCGCAGTTCACTATGCAAGGCCTGTGATCATCCTGGGCCCGATGAAGGACAGAGTCAATGATGACCTGATCTCAGAGTTCCCGCATAAATTTGGATCCTGTGTGCCACGTAAGAGCCTGGGAAGGTGTCGGCTGGGGGGTGTTGGTGCTTCGGGATTTGTGGCTCCAATGTGTTGGGGACAGGGTGTGGGGCCAGGCTGCAGGGTGCCATGGGAACAGGTGGGGCCCTAGAAGAGATGAGGCCGCACTCCGTTCCCCCGAAGGAAGGTGGGGGGACTGAGATGTCAGAGTGGCCGGCTTGCTCCCTTGGAGACATTTGAGTGCCGATAGTCAGAGGTGGTGGGACACGTGGGGGGCCCAGCCCACATGGCGCTCATTAAGGTCACTGGCTCCTGCGCCAGGCCTTGGTCCAGGAAACCCCACCTCTGGGCCAGCTGCAGCTAGACCACATAGCCGTTGGGCGCCAGACATCGCGGCTTCCTTTCCTCCTTCAGATACCACCCGGCCTCGGCGTGACAACGAGGTGGATGGCCAGGACTACCACTTTGTGGTGTCCCGAGAGCAAATGGAGAAGGACATTCAGGACAACAAGTTCATCGAGGCAGGCCAGTTCAATGACAATCTCTACGGGACCAGCATCCAGTCTGTCCGGGCGGTTGCAGAGAGGGTAAGGACGGGGCTGCCCACCCCTGCATGGAAGAGTCTTTCCCGGCTCCTCCTTGCAGCCCACCCTAGACAGTCCCCCACCTGGATGGGGACCCTCTGCAGGCCCGGCCCTTTTCTGGGTAGCAGGAGTAACCTGTGGAGCCTGGGTACTCCTGAGAGAGAATCTCCTGGGCCTCCCTGGGTTCCGCCTCAAGGGGGACGTCGGGGTTGCCACCGGGTAGGTGCTCGTGGGGGGCTGATGGCGAACCGCGGCTTTTCCAGGGCAAGCACTGCATCTTGGACGTGTCGGGCAACGCGATCAAGAGGCTGCAGCAGTCACAGCTTTTCCCCATTGCCGTCTTCATCAAGCCCAAGTCCATCGAAGCACTCATGTGAGTCTTCCGGGGCTCGGCCGCGCGCTTGCGGGGGCTGGCTGGGCAGGGGACAAGACGGGGGAGGACGGGGGCCACCCAGCGCCCTGACAGAAGCCCAGAGGGAGCAGGGCAGCCCGCAATGGTGCCGTGGGGCACCCAGTCGGTTTGAGAAAGATGGGCAGCCATGGGCCATGCTGCTCTCAGGTGCCAGTGAAACAGATCACCATGTAGTTCTTTATTTTTCAAAGTTTTAAAAAAGATTTTTATGTATTTATTTTTAGAGAGGTGAAGGGAGGGAGAAAGAGAGGGAAGGAGGGAAGAGCCATCAATGTGTGGTTGCCCCTAACTAAGGAGGACCTGGCCTGCAACCCAGGCCTGTGCCCTGACTGGGAATCGAACCTGTGATCCGTTGGTCCACAGGCCAGCACTCCATCCACTGAGCCACACCAGCCAGGGCTGGAGTAATTCTTTACATTCACCAGACACAGAGGCTCACTCCGTACTATGCTCCTCTGTCGTTGGCAGGGAAATGAACCGACGGCAGACGTACGAACAAGCAAATAAGATCTACGACAAAGCCGTGAAACTGGAGCAGGAATTCGGAGAGTACTTCACAGGTAAGGGGCCCGGCAGCGCCATCTGGGCGCGTGGAACCAGCCACTGCCTGTTGTCGGAGGGGCTCCCACACAGAGCCTCTGGGTGCTTTGGGGCTCACACCTTTCCAAAGCAGCGGGGTGGCCTGCAGCCTTTCAGGGCTCTTCAGCCAGTTTATAGACTCAGCTGCCACTGTGAAACCGTGACTTAGGCCACTTCGTTCTTTCCGCCGCCATGCAGTCCTTCCTTCCCCCCACATCCGGACTGGGCCTTGCACGTGTTCGGTGCTGAATACACGTCTGTTGTCAGTGGTGGTTCCTTGGTGTGGGGTTCAAGTGCTCTGTCAGGGTGTGCGCGCGCACGTGTGACTGCAGAGGTCACTTCCTCAGGGGTTGGCAAGGTGTCTGTACTATCGCGCTGACCTTTTGAAGTGCGGAAACAGGGATATGCAGGCTGGCATAGTGTCGTCCCTAGCCACGTCGCTACTTAGTTAACTGGGACACAATCCGTAAGTGTCCTCTTAGCCCTTGGGTTGCAGAGCCCCCTTTTCCTGGGAGCATGTGTGTCCTTGTGTGCGGGGCTGACCTCTGAAAGAGCGCAGATGTGACAGCCCCAGGAGTACCGCCTCTTTCCAGAAATCGTGGCTTCCAGCTCTCTCTCTGCTTAAGTGGGGTTTCCCCAGCCTTCTGGTTATGGCTGTGAGCCGTGGCATCTCATGGGCGCTCAGTCCAAGTCCCGTGGGCAACACCTTTTCCACAGTATCCACGGCTACTTAGTCTCGCCTCCTCAGCAAACCCCTCTCAAGCCCTGGGCTTGGAGCGCCTGCCAGCTCTCCTTGCTGCCCTAGGCACACAGACAGTGGCCCAGTGACACTGGCCTCTGTGGCCATGCAGGCACCATGCGCTGGGCTCAGCGGTCGGCTTGTTGGGATAGGCTGGGGTGCCGGGGGTCGGCGGGCGCTGTGGACCACGGTAGTAATGATGTTTTTCTCTTCCCTTCAGCCATTGTACAGGGTGACTCGCTGGAAGAGATTTATAACAAAATCAAACAAATCATTGAGGACCAGTCCGGGCACTACATTTGGGTCCCATCCCCTGAAAAACTCTGAAGAAGCCCCTCCGCCCTTTCTCTTGTGAACAGAAGAAAATCAAGCCCCTGTTCCCTCCTCCCCTCTTCATTCCTGTCCCCACGGGGAGAACAAATGACTACTGTTCTTGCCCCCTTTTTTAGATATGTCAAAAAAAAATTGAGTTTTCTAGTCCTGTTCTGTTTTTTTTTTTTAATTTTCGTTTTGTTTGAGTTTATGCGGGGGGGATGATGCCATCTCACTCATCACGTGACTGTGCCCCTTCCTGCATGGACCTTCCCCGAGCGCTAGCGCAGGTGCAACTCCATCAGAGTCATTGTTTCCATCCCAGTCAAGCAGAAGCGAAGAGAAGAGAGGAGGACTGATGGACAGACACACTCTGCCCAGCTGCATGGCTTTGAAGGGAGCTCAGCGTAGCCTGTGACCAGGCGCTCCGGGCACCTCCGCCCATCTGCTCTGCTGTCATGCGGCTCTGAACGGTGCGACGCCATGGCGACAGAAAGTATCTTATTTATATACAGATATATATATATATATGTAATTTATCTAAAATATATAGAAATTATTATATATATATATTATACACTCTCATATAATATATATATATATCACACACCTTTGGACTAGAAAAATCTATGGAGACTTCATCAATGGTACTGTGTTATTAGAGAAATGCTTTAACTTTCATATTCCAATCAGATGGCATCTTATACCCCAAGTGGCTGCGGAGGGTTGACAGTGGTAGTAAGTGCTAGACCAAGGGCACGCGCACTTGGTCATTCTCTTGAGAGCTGGGGTTTGCTGTGGCGGGGCCAGCCCGAGGCCTGCGACACGGGGCTTTGGCCTGGGGTGGGAGGGCTGCGCATCGGGTCCTGAAGCCTCTGCTGCCCTGGCGGTGCCGCCAGCGCTGCGGATGGAGAGAGAATGGCTAGCGATGCTCCATATTAAATTGCCTATTGTTTTATGCCACCTGATGTGTCTGCATGAGAGACTTCCTTTCTGTTCATTTTTAAGCTGCTGTTAAACCAAAACCATGTTGTGCTACTGTGTCAGCCTTTTCATGATTCCCACTTTTACTTTTACTATTTAAGTGAATGCGTAGAATCCAGTTGGACAGTGTCCGAAAGGCTTGTGATGTCATGGAGTTGTGGGGCCTTGAGATTGAGTAGGTGACCTGGACCTGGTGGGCGGCGCAGGAAGCGGGGGCTGCTGAGCACCGAGCGCAGGACCCGGGGCTCCCTCGGGTCCCCTGTGCGGGGCACGCTGGGCTCAGCTGAAGCCCCTTCATGGGGCTCACCAACAGGGACAGGGAAGTTGCTTGCCTTCCAGTTGTGTGCTGGGACACCGGACGGCACTGGGCTGCACCAGCCCTCCCAAGAGAAGTTTGACTTAGCTTTTCGCACAGCTGCTTCCATAGTCCCTGCCCCGGCCCATCACCCAGCGCTGGTGGCTGGCAGGCCCTGCAAGGACGAAGCCGGCTTGCGTGCTCACCCTCCAGCGGGATGCGCAGGCTTGTGGCTCTTCTCCCGCAACCGCATGGCGCTGGCTGTGGTCCAGGGACTTCTGCTTTGGCCGCAAACGCAGGTACCAGGTGTGGCTCAGGCCTCACCCCACTGTGCTCCTTTGAAGCCACCGTGCCCCCGTCACCTCCACACTGGCGATGTGACACGGGGGAGAGAAGTATGGATGCTCTTAGCCCCTTAAGGTCGAGTCTGGTGCGTCCCAGGCCGCTGTGTATGAGCAGTGCAAACGATGCCATGTTGAGGGCCCTTGGCGGGCACCAGCCACGCATGGGACATCCAGGACTGGCCCTCCTGTCAGCGCAGCGTGCAGCGCGGGGCCCAGGGTGAGGGCAGGGAAAGGGCAGCAGCTCCACCCGGGCAGCACACTGGATGGAAGGCATCGAGGGCTCAAGTGCCGGCCAATGAGGACCGGTGGGGAGGGGGTGAGCAGGGGGTTGTTCACGTCTTGGAGGTGAAGCTAGTGGCGTTAAGTCAGAGCGATGCTCAGCCAGACGCTACCCCTCCCACGGAGGCAAAGCAGAGATTCAGGGTAAGCATGACACTAGTTGGTTTACCAGTGTTCCTTCCAAGGAGACATATATTTTTTAATAAATGATAGTTGCAATGAACTGTGGCTCAGAGACCTTCTTGAAGGAGTTGGGAAGGGAGTGCTGGGGTCACAGCAGTGGAGGGGGGACATCTCAGATGTTTGGGGGACAGAAGGTTCTCTGCTCAGTGAGCATCTGGCGACCAAGTGAGGTGTCCCCTGGACAGTTCTAGACCCCTGCGGTCGGGCATAGCAGGTCCTTCATGAAAGTTACATTCTCAGCCTTCCACCCCCAGACCCCAAAACCCTGGTTCAGATGGCACCAGCCGGGCCTGGGAAGGGGTCTCCTCATCTTTGATGGCGACCTGCTGACATTTTCCCCAAAGGCGCACGGGAGAGCGGGTGCCTGCCGCAGCAAAGACGTTTCTTGGAGGGAGCAAGGGCCGAGTTAGCAGCAGAGAACCGGGTCAGGAATATGCTGAGGCCAAGCTCCATCGGCCCCCAGTGCTCCCAGAAAGCACTGACTGCTGGGGTGAGGAGGGGGCCAGGGTGTAGGTGGAGCAGCGCAGGGCGGTAGCCAGCCCTCCCGCCTCCTGAAGAGAGGATGTCTGCCCAAATCAGGCACTTGGGACGGGGCGGATGGCGCCGCAACTCCCGGACAAGTCGGAGGACTATCTCCAGGTCAGGAGACACTGAATGAGCTACCCTGATGCGAGTGGGCTTGTGCTTCCTGTTGCCTTCTCTCGGCTGCTGGCCAAAGGGAGGCTCCAAAGTGCTCTGAGCGGCCAAGGAAATCCCATTCCTGGGTGCAGAGGGGTCAAAAACTGGCCCGTAGCCACCCGTGTTGAGACCCTTCACAGCTGCTGTCCCTCCCAGCGGCGGTGTAGCTGTACAAAATCCAGGCCCCAGCAGCTCGGCAATCCTGAGGTGGGGCACCCCTGACCCTAAGCTCCGCTGTGTGTGACCTGATGGCCAGAGTCCCGTCTCCAGCGGGGTCGACACTGGGCTCTCCTGGCTCTGCTGCTGACAACACAGCTCATGGTATCCTGGCTTCTTCACCTATAACAAGCCCCGAATTATTAGTCAAACATTCATAAGGTGGTGCTCGTGACTATGTAACATACTTGGTCGGGTACAAATGGTCAACTTTATCTTAAGCTGAAAGGACTTCTAGAAATTAGCTAATAGAAGCAAAATCTTCAGCCCTGACTGTGATGGCTCAGTTGAGTGTCATCCCACAAACCAAAAGGTCACAAGTTCGATTCCCGGTCAGGGCACACACCTGGGTTGCAGGTTTGTTTCCTGGTTGGGGCGCATATGAGAAGCAATTGACTGCTGTTTCCCTCTCTCCCTCCGTCTCTGGAATCAATACATATAAAAATAATTTTTAAAAATGTGCTGGGCTTAGCAGTGCACCTAGGTCTCCCCAAGTTTTGTCCTCCATCCTTGTTCCCATGTAGGATTTTATGGCCTCAATTCCGTTAATCCTTTTATCCATTCAGTCAGTTCTGTGTCACCTCTGAGCTATTTTATTATCACCGCAAATAACTTTCGGAAGCTCAAAATCCAATTTCCTCAAAAGCCTCTCTTCCCCCATCACTTCCTAGAAATAGCTGAAGGGCTGCTGCACGCGGCGTCCTTCCCCAGCGGACAGGGTGGGTGCACGGCACTGCCAGGGCACACAGGGGCTTCAGCAGTGAACCCTGCCGGGACCGGCTCTGCAGAGCCGTGCCCGTGTCAGCGTGACACCCACGTGCGGCCTGGTGACCCAGCTGTGTGTTCCAACCCTCCCCTGCCCCTGGCATCCTAACCGCTTCCAGGGCCTGGAGGGGGGGCGGTTGGGGAGCAAGGACTCCAGCCCGCCGGCCCGCAGTCAGCAGTGTGCAGTGTTCTGACTGGCTTTCCTGCGCCCACTCTTGTCCCCGACTTAGCTGACGGAACTCGTGGTCTGAAGTGCTGGCCCCTCCTGCAGGGCCCTGTTACCTACAGGAGAAAAGTCTCAGCTCAGGGTCTTTTGCTGGGTCCCCATTGTGCTCCTGCCATCAGGTCCCTGAATGCGCCACAACTCTGTGTCTTTGCTTACTTGTTGTGTTTTGTTTTGTTTTGAGAGAGAGAGAGGGGAAGGGAGGGAGAGGGAGAGAAACATCTCCTGGCTGCCTCTTTTACGAGCACCCACCAGGGGCCAAACTGGCAACCCAGGCTCTGGTGCTCTGGCCAGGATTCGAACAGGTGACCTTTCGCTTTGCAGAACAACACTTCCACCCACTGGGCTACAGCCACCAAGGCTGCTCATGCTTCTGTTTCGGCCCATGAAATGCCCTCACCGCCACCCCATCTTGCTTCCCTGCAAGACTCTTAATATTTTAAGACTCAATTCAAGGATTCCCCTCCTTCTAGCCTGCCTTTCCTGAAGTACCTCCTCTCCTTCCCTCCCACTCTGGGTCACACTAGCAGTTGGGGTCTTTGTGCGTCATTAGACTATAGAAGAACGTCTGCCATTGTAACATGCTCACCACACTGACAGTACTAAGTGCTTTGTGCATTTTCTAAAGATTTTATTTATTTCCAGAGAAAGAGAGAGGAAGGGAGAGAAGCAGAGAGGAAGAGAAACATCCATGTATGGTTGCCTTTCACCTGCCTCCAACTACGGACCTGGCTGGAGACCTGGCTTGCAACCTGGTTATGTGCCCTGGCTGGGAATCGAACCAGTGACCTTTGGGTTCGCAGGCCAGCACCTTGTTGCATTTTAATTCACTAGTTGCCAGAACAGCTCTATTAGGTAGGTACTCTTATTATCCTCATGTTCCAGGTGGGGAAACTGAAGCACAAGGGGTTCTCACAGTACGCTGTCTGTCAGACACAGTAGCTGCACTCCTAATGGCTACCCTGTGCCTTGTCACATGGGCACATTTAAAAGGTTTGATCGCCGCCATCTCTTTACACGTGTCGTCCTCTCCTTGGCTCCAGCACTGAGCACAGCATCCGTCACACAGTAGGTGTGTCTCTTCCTAGGAAAAGGGAAGAGATGCACTAGTTCTCGGCTCCAGCTTGGAGGGTGCAGATTGGCCTAGGCCCAAACCTGTGGTGAAAACGGCTCTCGGGTGGGTTTTGTGGAGAGCTCTGTTCTGGAGTCCCTGCTGTTTCCTCTGGGAACTTGCTGTGTCAATGACGACCCGTTTGCATCGCCAGCCACCGCCACCCCTTTAGCTCCTTCCCCTTCTCTGCCGTCTTCCCACCGAGAGCTGCTCCACCCGCACCCACTGACCAGCTGGGTGTTTGCCCAACACAAGTTCCCTGAATGCCCACAGCTCCAAGGCCAGCCCGCCCTCCCAAGGGTGACCTTCAAAGAGCCCTTTCTGAGCCTCAGCGGCTTAGAAACATGAAAAGGCCATGCCCATTTCTCACCTGTGACTTCTCTTTGGGCCACTTCCGTGCTTTGTAAAAAATATTTCATTTATTTATTTTCAGACAGAGGGGAAGGAAGAAAGAGGGGGAGAAACATTGCTGTGTGGTTACCTCCCTCGTGCCCCCAATCAGGGACCTGGCCTGCAACCCGGGCACATGCCCAACCGAGAATGGAGCTGGTGACTCCCTGGTTCGCAGGCCGGCACTCAGTCCACTGAGCCACACCAGCCAGGGCTGATCCCTTCTAAGGTCTCTATACTTCAGAGCATCGTTTCCATGACCACTGCCCCTACCCTCATCCTAAGAGTGCAGCTGGGCAAGCGCTTGGTGAGAGGCGTCGTGCTTGGCACACGTCCAGTGGAGACACTGCTGGTCTCAGGGACCCTCCAGTCTATTGGGGACGGCAACAGACAAGGAAGTGACTGCGGCTGTAATTACACATTCTGCCACATGCTGCAGGGGAAATAAACAGGATGCTGTGACAGAGGGTGACCTAGTGAGGGGACCTGCTTGGAAAAGGTGCCCAGACAAGGCTTCTGTGAGGAGGGGACGTTCGGGGTGAGACCTGGAAGGTCACTAAGATCAGCCTGGTGGAGGGGGAGGGGTGCGGGCTGTCAGGGAGGGAAGGGTGAACTCCCTTCGCTGGCCCCAACGCAGCACCTTTCCCGGACTCCTTGCGTTGTACCTGTGACCGATGCCTCTGTGGGGAACGTCACAAGCCTGTCTGTGTAAATCCCTTTGCGCTCCAGCTCAAATGCCACTTTCCATGATGTCACCAGTCATCGCCTTCCCTTCTTTTGCACCACTCTAGCGGGTCAGGCTGCACTTCTCTGTTCTTTCTTTTCTTTCTTTCATTATTTTTTTTTCCATGGGAGCTATTTGTCCAGAATGTACTTCTTCAACTAAATGAGAACTTCCAGAATCCTGTGACTACACTGTGTACCTTTGGGTCCCTCAAAGCAGCGAATGCACGCCAGATGCTCAGTAAATGGTTGGGGAATGGCCTTCCCCTTTCCGGACTTCACAGTCTCAGCCTAAAGCCTGGGGAACTTGCACAGATGAGCTCTACTGCCCTTCCCCTTGACAGCAAAACTGGTGATGAAGTAGATTTCTAAAGGATGTGTCCTCTGGTGGCACCACTGCCCCCAGACTGCTCTTGCCTTTTGCAATTTTCCACTCAAAACGACATACGAACTGTGAAGCCAATGACGTAGAGGCCCACGCACAGCTGTCAGGGAGCATGCGTGTGAGCACATCCAGTTTATGCACAGTGCACACTGCTTGTGCACAGGGCAACATGCGCGCTGGGCTGGAGCACAGGGTCCCCAGGAGGTGCGTGGACAAGAACAGTTGGGCAGAGGGGTGGGATTCTAGGGCAATTTTTAGAAAGAGTTTATTTATTTTTAGAGAGAGGGATGGGAGAGAGAAGGAGAGGGAAAGAAACATCGATGTGTGGTTGCCTCTCTCGTGGTATGTGCGGTGACTGGGAATTGAACCTGCCACCCTTTGGTTCACAGGCCAGCACTCCAATCCACTGAGCCACACCAGCCAGGGCTAGAACAATCTATTACAAAGCCAGAAAACGTTCTGCTAGGAAAGGGTGCTGGTCCTGATGACTCACAGTGGAACAAAGAAGCGGTGCTAGGGAAATATGGGAACGAATGTGCCAAATGTACCACCAGGTGCCCTCAGGAGGAGAGTTCAGGTGCAAATAGTGGTTCCTAACGGTAGTTCCCAACGAGAGCTATTGGAGGGGAGCATGAGGGTGGAGGGCCCGTGGAAGAGGCGTCAGCAGCGGGGGCACAAACCACACATTTTGTTTCTCATGTTATGTTTCTCTCCCCTTTTTTCTCCCCCTCTCTCTAAAAATAAAGAAAGAATTACACTCTTACCTTCGTACCTTAAGCTTATTTTTTTTCTTATGCTTATTTTTAAGTATATGTGATTGATTATGCTATTACAGTTGTCCCAATGTTTTCCCCTTTGTCCTCCTCTGCCAGGTAGTTCCTTTCCCTCCAGGAACTCCCCACCCCCACATAGTTCATGTCCATGGGCCATGCATATAAATTCTTTGGTTTCTCCATGTCCGGTACTATTCTTAATGTCCCTCTTTATTTTGCCCCTGCACCTTTTCCCTCATCCTCCCCCTTCCACTTCCCTGCTGAGAACACTCCATATGATCTCCATTATCTGTGATTCTGTTCCTGTTCCAGTTGTTTGCTTTGTTTGTTTTTAGATTCATTTGTTGATTGTTATGAGCTTGTTGTCATTTTCATGTTCATAGTTTTTGGTCTTCTTTTTCTTAAATGTGTCCCTCTAACATTTTATATAATAATGGTTTGGTGAAGGATGAACTCCCTTAGCTTTGCCTTGTCTGGGAAGCACTTTCATCTACTCATCCATTTGAATGACAGCTTTCCTGGATAGAGTCCTCTTCATTGCAGGTCATTGCTTTTCATCACTTTGAATACTTCTTGCCAGTCCCTTCTTGCCTGCAAAGTTTCTTTAATTACAATGTGTCTCGGTGTGGTCTTCTTTGGGTCCAACTTGTTTGGGAGTGTCTGTGTTTCCCGGACTTGTATGTCTATTTCCTTTGCCAAATAAGGAAGTTTTCCTTCATTGCCTTCTCAAATACATTTTCAATTTCTTGCTCTTCCTCTTCTCCCTCTGGCACCCCTATGATTTGGATATCGGTGCACTTAAAGTTGTCCCAGAGGTTCCTAAGCCTGTCATTTAAAAAAATTATTGTTTCTTCATTTTGTACTGGTTGACCGTTTGTTGGTCTTCCTTATTTTCCAAATCGTTGATTTGAACCCCAGCTTCCTTCCCTTCACTACTGGTTTCATAAAGCTTTTTCTTCATGTTACCTAGCATAGCCTTCACTTCTTCCCTTATGCATTTGCCAAACTCAATCATGTCTGTCAAGTCTGGGAGCGTTTTGAATTCTGCATCTGTTAGGTTGGCTATCTCCTCCTCACTTAGTTCTCCCACTGGAGCCTTGATCTGCTCCCTCTTGTGGGCCCTACCCCTCTGTCTCCTCAAATTGACAGGGTCCTGTTTTGCCTCTGTTTTTAGGTAGAGCTGTTGCACCTGTTATGTTGTAAGGGGCAGAGCCTTAGGTTTTCATCAAATCAGGAATGGGGCAGCCTGTTTCACCAGGTTGTGGTGCTTTATGTGGGGGAGGGGTCATCAGCGAGGGAACAATGCTGCTTGCTCAGCCCTCACCCCTTTTCCAGGTACTGCTCCCATTTCCTGTATGGGACTGGCGCCCCTCTAGCTGTAGCCCTGGTTGTAGTTCCCAAAGTGGGTAGGTTTGCAGATGTTCTAGGACCTTGAGGGCCTCTGAACAGACTATACTGAAAGACCAGCAGTTTCTTCTGCTGCCCCAACCCCCACTGGTTTTCACAGCCAAAAGCAATGCAGCTTCATTTTCCTGGCGATGGAATTGTAAACTGCGTGTTCTGGTCTGGGGCTGGGATTGCTCCCCAGGTGTCCCTTCCGGCTTCTACAATGTATGACCGCTCGTCCATCGGCTGGCCACAGCCACTGCCTTGCTACCACTGATGGGGGACTCAAGTATTGGAAAATTTTAGTTCCAGGTAACAGCTAATAAGCTTAATAATAAAGGTATGTAAAAAGCTCTTGTTTCAGGAACTGGAGGAATGAGCCACCCTGGCTCCAGGTAACCATAAGCAGTTCCACCTTTGTGCAGGAGGACTGCAAGCCATCAATATGGTGTCTGAGTCATTATACTCCAGCGTGAGATGATCTCCACCCAGGACCCTGATGAAATAATGCTGCAGTTTTTATCTCATTAACTCTTTCCCTGAATGCCAAACCCCTGACCTACACCTTTCTTCCCTTTATAAAAGGGGCCCATTTATAATGGAATTTAAGACGGTCCATTAGGGGGCAAACCCACTGTCTTCTTAGATCACTGACCATCTGAGTAAAGCGCCCATAAAGATTTAATTCCTGTCCCTGCTTATTGGGCCTGGTAGGTGACACGGAGCACGAACGCCGGCTTTTCTGGTTTCACTGCTGCAATCTTTTTGCCTCGGCTCCGCCCCTCCTACCTGTCTGGATGAGTATTTCTTCTTTGTTGGACTCCCCTGCAGTTCAATTTTCTGGTAGTTCCGGTTGGTTTTGGTTTTGAGGTAGATGTGATCCTTCTTATGGTTGTGGAAGGAGGTGAAGCGTGTCTACCTACGCCTCCACCTTGGCCAGATGTGACCCCTACCTTACGTTTAAATCCTACACATCATGAAAGTCTGCTTCGGCTCTCCACGCAGCATCTCCTGATCCCTGCTCTGGACCCTTAGCACTCCCCTCCCTTTTATAATATTTATGTTCTATCTTTAATGTTATAACCACTCTAATATCAAAAGTAAACATCACATCTTCCTTTATTAGATTATAAGCTCATTGAGAGTAGGATGTGGGTCTAACCAGTTCTTCATTGGCTGGGTGAACAGATGAATGAATGAATGAGCGAGTGAATGAATGAATGAATACATGACTGAACAAAGAAATGAATGAATGGTTGGTGGCTTCGTTGTTAACAGCATGAAGGGGACCCTCAGTATGCATATGAATACATTGATCGTGGATTTTCATGGCAGTTTAACAGAGTTGTGGGAAAGCTATCAAACCAAACAAAGACTGCCCATGCCCACCTTCCTCCACCTCTAATTCCACCAGAGGTACCTCTGTAGGGATGAGGGGCCCCACCACAGGAGACATGGAAACCAGCTCCAAGGACTATGATGTTGTGGGTGGAAAATTCAAGGACTTAGGGGACTAGGTGGTGTGTTCTTCTGACAAAAGAAAGCTGGTAGTGTGGAGAAGATAATGTGGAAGATGAAATGGCTGCCTGTAGAGATGGGATTTTTGAGTAGAATTTGTTTTGTCTGGACCATAGTTTAAAATACTGGTTGCTGGGCTCTTGGCTGGGGACAGAGTTCTCTATGATAACTGGGGGAATTGTGTTTATGCAGAGTCTTGCTGATCTGATAAAGAGAACTTTCAATTGCAAGTGGAGGGGAAAAGGGAAAAATTCTTGATAATATTATAAAATCAATTACTGTGGATGATGCCAGATATGACAACAAGAACAGCACTGGAAGAGGGGCCCAGTCAGTCACAGAAGAATACATCTAGAGACAGAGTTAGAAATAGAACTTAGGGCTTAAGCTGTTTCTACATCAATGCACAGCATATGCATTGGCTTGAATCATATGAAATTGCCAATATTCAACTATTTGGAGCCAACAAAAATGGCAACTTCACTTGGTTCAACCTACTATTATAAAGTAAGTTGGAAATCTTTTTAAAAGATTTTATTTAGTTAGTTTTTAGAGAGATAGGAAGAGAGGGAGAAAGGAGGAGAGAAACACTGATGAGAAAGAGACACATATACTGGTTGCCTCTCACATGCTCCCAACTGGGGACCTGGCCTGCAACCCGGACATGTACCCTGACTAGAAATGACTGGGAATCAATCTGGCGACCAGGCCGCCACTCAATCCACTGAACCACACCAGCCAGGGCTAAACTGGAAGTCTTAACTCAAGGTAACAAATATCAGCCCAAAGGATCATTAAGACTGCGAGGAATGACACTTAGAACTAGAATTTGGCATCAGGAAAAGCACACTGTGAAGGAGAAAGATACTCTTGAGAATGGGGGGGCGGGGGTTGACACTGTGCTACATATATAGAAATCCACAGGTGTGAGGACAGAGACCTCTGTGGAGTTTTTGGTGAAGTTAAAAGGAGAAAGAAACGGGAGTGATGGAGTGCAAGTACTTTGCACAGCACCCTGCTCCTGGAAGTGGCACAGGGCAAGATGTAGCAGCAGCGAGCAACCGACCCTGTGCAGGGTGGCTCTCAGTTTCACTTGCCTGAAAGCAGAACATTGAGAAATTCTGTATTTGTCTTCCTGACAGTATTACCCCTCAGAAAGGAATCAACAAGAGGGACTGTTGGCTCTTTGAGACCTAATTCTGACCAATAATGAAGAACTGATTGGTCAAACGGAAGCATAAAGAGCAACCATATTAGCTCAGTTTCTGATCGCTTAAGTCTAGACACAGGGATTTGGCCCCAGAGTTCAAAAAGCAGACTTCAAATGGTTCAGAGAAAAGAGAAGTAGCGTGAGGGCAAAGCAAGAGCAGGGGTTGAATAGATCCAGCTTTATTTTTTTTAATTTTCAATTACACTTGACATTCAATATTATTTTATATTAGTTTCAAGTGTACAGCATAGTGGTCAGACAATTATATACTTTACAATGTGGTCCTGCTGATGTTTCAAGTACCCATCTGGCCCCATACACAGTTATTACAATATTCTTAACTATATTGCCCTACTGCTGTACTTTACATCCCCATGACTGTTTTGTAATTGCCAATCTGTGCCTTTTAATTCCCTCATATCTAGCTTTAAATCATGGCTCTGCCATTTTCCAGCTGGGTGACCTTGTTAAAGTTGCTTAAATTCACTGAGCTTTTGTTTCCCACAGAAATGACAAGGAAGGGAGAAGGAAAGAAGGAAGAAGGAAGGAAGGAAAGGAAGGGAAAGAAAGGAAGGAAGGAAGGAAAATAGAATGACACCAGCTACTTCCTGGGTTTGTTAAGACAATGAGATAACACATGCAAATTGCTTAGCACTTAATAGGTATGCACCAATTATTAGTTTCCTTGCTCTTTGTACTTGGCCACCCTCCCAAGATTGAAAGGCTCTTAGAAACTAAATTCTGACCATAAGATTGTGAAGTATTTTAATGAAGAAGTAAGAGGTAAGGTAGCTAAAGAAAATGATGTAAATACACAGTTTTTTGATGATGAGATATTAAGAGTGGAAAGAAGGGCATTTGACGAAGGATGAATACAAAATAGTCACATGGATCAGTCAAAATCCTAGGAAGGCCTGACCCCAAGTGAGCTAATTCTAGGAGTAAGAAATAGAGGCTTTCAGTTTTGTTTGCATCAAGAAACAAATGAAGGAGGTCCTAAAGTCTGCATGTTGGGGCAGACAGTTTTCATTAAAATTAGTTTTTAAACATAATATAAGCACATGCAAAGAGTTCCAATAGCGCCATGGGATACAACAGGAAAGATGAAATGGTGTGGTGTTGCAGAATGGCGAAGATAAAGAGGACTTCTTTAATTCCTGCTTTGCTTCAGTCTTCTCTGCCACCGGACTGAAATGGGTCAAGCAGACAAGATGGAATTGAGGATCCCAGAAAATCAGAAGTTGTAAGAAAGGATCAAGGTGCTTTAAGTGATTTTGCCTCTTCATCCAAATTAGATTTCAGGATGTTGGGAGCTGTAGGTGAGATCTCTGCACTGTTTGTAACCTTTGGAGGAACCTCGGGGATTAAGATGCTGGAAACCTAGAGAAAGACATGTTCCTTTATTTATTTGTTTGTTTAATAGGGTTTATTTATTTTTAGAGAGAGGAAGGGAGAGAGAGGAGGACAGAAACATCAATGTATGGTTGCCCCCAACTGGGGACCTGGCCTGCAACCAATATATATATACTAAAGATGTCATTTATTTTTATTTAGAGAGAGGGAAAGGGGGAGAGAGAGAGAAACATCAATGTGAGACAGAAACATCAATCAGTTGTCTCTCATATGCACTCCAGCTGGGGACCAAGCCAAACCCAGAACCCAGGCATGTACCCTGACTAGGAATCGAACCCATGACTTTTACTTTGCAGGGTGATGCCCAACCAACCAAGCCACACCTGTCAGGGCCATATGATCCTTTTTAAAGGGAAGGTGATAGGTGTCACAAGGTCTAGACAGGTAACACATCATCTTACAGGTAAGCTTCTAGAATACATTAGGTATGAGGTGGTTTGCATGAGACCTAGAAGGGGAGTAGTGGTCACAAAAGTTTTATAAAACCTTTACCTAAGAATAGTTCACGACAGACTAAGCTCATTTTTGTTTTGTGAAATAACCTTAGTAAACACCCACGGGTAAAGCAGGGGAATGGATTCCAGGAAGGTGTTGGCGAAGGCGCTGATGATATCCTTGTGAAAGAGTTGCCAGGTGTTGTAGATAGCGCAGTACTGAATGGGTGAAGGATCCACCCAAGTCTGCTACTTATAGGCTCAATGTTTATGTATGTTCTAGTTTATCTGTCACTACCTCTCAAATATAAGCTCTTCTAATGGGAGGCTTTGTCCTCTTGTCCGCTCATGACTTTATCCCCAGTGTGTATAACAGTGTCCGGTACATAGTAGAAAATATTCAAACATTATTTGTTGCATGACGATGAATTTGGAGGTAGGACTTCAAGGCATGTTACCAAGCTTTGTCTCTGGCTTCTCCTATTCGGTATGTTTCATCATTTACTTGAGTAGACATTAGATGGCATGCTAACCAAGTATGCAGATCACGGAGGTCCGAGAGGGATGCCAACATACTAGTCTATCTAAAAAGAACTGTCAAGAACAATTTAATGGTGATAAATGCACTTTTGCTAACAACAGGGACGCTGGGTAAAGGATGTGTGGCAATTATTTGTGCTTACTTCCAACTTCTCTGTAAATGTGAAAGTATTTCAAAAATAAAAATAATTAAAAGTGTTCACACAAGTCAACCGGGGGACATCTCACTAGTGCCAGTTTGGCTAGAATAAGGCTGGGAACTGTGTACATCAGACCTCACAGGAACATGGGATTTGACTCCTGGAGCACAGGTGAGGTGGCCGCATAGCATGACAAACAGCTGAGGGGTCTGACTTCTGCCTTCCCTTCTCCAAAGGGTATCTGGGACAGAGGAAGCAGACTTGGGACAAGGAGACAAATTTCCGTTTAGTACAAGGAAAGGTTTTCTGCCAATGACATAGGCAAGAAGGTGGATCGGGCAACCTTGGGAGATCCTCATCATGGGGCGTGTTCTCACAGAAAGAGGACAATTAACGTTCAAGAACATCACAAAGACGTTTCATGAATCCAATCAATGCCGGGCGCAAGGACCACTAAGGTCCTTCTGATGAAAGTCTGGCTGTTATCTTCAGGTACTGGGAATGGAGAGAACTGGACTGGCATGAACATTGTTTTTTGCCCACGTGGGGCAAGGGTCCCCACATGGGACTCTTATGGTTCTACGGAGCGGCTGAGACGAACAATGATTGAAACCTTTTCCTAGATCGCCACTTGCTCTCACATGGGCTGCTTCCATATACAATTCTTAGCACTTTGGAAAGTAAGCTGGACACAGCAGTATTTTCAGATGCTTTTAATTTGAAACATGAAAAAAACTGGGGCCTGAGAAAACAAACAAAAGAAAAGTTTAACAATTGAAATATTCAATGTCTCAGGACCACGCCTTCTCCTCCCAGCTGCTGTTAGCCTGTCTGCCCGCATGGTTCTCACTCTCTGTTCAGGTAATAGTGGGACCTCTTTTTCTTATCAAGTGTTTCCACCAGCTCACTGTACAGGATGTTCACCTGGGAAAGAGATCAGCAGATATATTTCTTGAGGGGAAAGGATGTGTGAGGAAGCCTCCCCGACCCACAGCAATGGCACGAACCTAACCTATACCCGAGCCACATGGGGAGAAGAGGTATTACTCTCTTGGGGAAGAGGGACAGCATCACACTAGGTCCATTTTCTAGGGACAGGCAGCTACCCTATGGGAGAAGCTACCTAAAACAGAAATGATCTTTTGCTCTTATTTGGTAACATGACTTTTTCCCCACTAAGCCTCTCCTAGTTAGCTTCATGGCCCAGACATCTGCAACTCAGAACAGTTCCTGGAGAAAATAATCTCTAAACAGCTGGAGGCCAGTATTTCCCTGCGCACACTGGCACCAACAGGGATGCCTCTCTCCGGAGCTCACTCCTGGTGTTCATCTGAATTAGATCTCACCATTCACTGGACAGTTCCTGCCTCTTCACCATCCTTCCTGCTCTTCACTTTAAGAAATTCCTGTTTACAGTCCCCCTAACTCTTGCAGTTCCATGGAACCACTGAGAGGAACAATGACCAAGATCCTTTCCCAGCCAAGGAAGGTAGCACTGACTCTGTACCGCCAGCCAGGGCAGACCCTCCGTGCCCCAAGTCATGCCATCCACCCCGAAGCCCTCTCCCTTCTCACCTGAGTCTCGTAGATTCTCTTGAGGGAGCCAAGGTGGTCAACAAAACGCAATGCCAGGCTGCACCATTTTTCAGCAGACAGGTACTTTGCTGAGCCATACATGTATATTCCGGTGTTCCAGGACATGATCATCAGCCAGAGGATCTCCATTTCTGGGTAGCCATTCTGTAATCCAAGAACAGTGTCTTTACTGCCACAATCACTGGCTGTGTTCGTGTTACATCCCATTGCTGTGAAACAACAAGCAATCTGCAAACACCAAGGAGGGAACCGCAGCTCCCACAGGCAACCTTGTACTCCTGGGCAGCAGGGGAAGAGCGTCTTGAAGCTTTGTGAGCCGTTGGATGGTCTGGCTCAAAACGAAGAAGCAACACGGTCCTCCTGGACCAGGTCCTGCTTTCCCTGAACAGGAGAAAAACCTGGATCCGGTTTGGGACTTCCCTTGGTGCTATCCTCAGGCAGTTAGCTCCCCAATACCTACCTCACATTTTCAGAGGTTGACAAGAAGTACTGTAAGTGTATCTCTTACTTTCCTTGACCCGAATCAGTCTGTGTTTGGAATAGAAATTATATTAATCTTCACATTTATTTAGACAGAGGGGCATGGAGGGAGAGAAAAAGAGAAACATCAACATGAGACAGAAACACTGATTGGTTGCTCTCCTACAGGCCCCTCAAGGACCTACAACCCGGGCACGTGCCCTGATTGGGAATCAAACCTGTGACCTTTTGCTTTGTAGGAAGATGCCCAACCCACTGAACCACGCTGGTCAAATTTTAATCTTTATTTTTTGCACACACACACACACACACACACAGGCACAGAGAGAAATTTATTTTAAGGCTCTGGCTCACATAAGTGTGGGGGCTGGCAAGTTTGAAATCTGTAGGGTAGGCCAATAGGCTGTAAATTCAGATAAGCGTTGATGTTGCCATGCTGAGTCTAAAATCTATATGGCAGGCCAGCAGGCTGGAAACTTAGGCAGAATTTCTATGTTACAGTCTTATTTTTAAAAAATTTTATTTGAGCAGAAGGGAGGGAGAAAGAGAAAGAGAGAAACACCAATGGGATGCCTCTCACACGTGGCCCAACCCCACAGCCCAAGCACGTGCCATGATCGGGTGACCCTTCACCTTGTGGGATGATGCCCAACTGAGCCACACTAGCCAGAGTTCTACCTTCCTTACTAGATCACTCAGTTCTTGCCTTTAGAGCAAAAATTGGTTAGGGAGGGTAGTCGGTTTTACTTAACATCAACTAATTATAACTTGATAAATATTAAGCTTTAGTGTTGACAAAATCTGCCTGGCTATGAACAAACGGTACATTTCTAATATGGTCCCTTTGCCTTATGTGTCTCTTTAACATGCTGATCAAAAAGTTTCGCAAAGATGCCACAGCTGTCTCCCTATCCGCACTCAATAAGCGCTGACCAGTCAGGGTGGAGAGAGAACAAGTGTATTTTCTAAACAGAGAAAAGAATGTGTGGTGCCTAATGACAAAAAAAAAAAAAAAAAAAAAAACAACGGTCTTGAGAGGCTGGAGGGGGAAAATACTTAGAGTGGGAAATGGGAATCAGTTGTAGCAGGAGAGAAAACGGAATTCAAAACAAAAGAAAGAGGAAATAAGGTGGTAAAATGAAGTGAGAAGGGAGGTGCAAAATATGGGATTTGAGATACACTATAACGTAATACTATTTACTTAAAATGCACTGATCATGAGGACAAGAAATGGCTGTTAAAAAGGGTATGTTGGAGACTAAGTCATGTAGAAGACTGCAGTATTTGTTTGCTTCTCTTTTTTTCTTCTCTTTCTGGCTTTGCCCCTGGTGAAGCCAGATCAATCCCCAGTCTGGGCCTAGACAGGTTGCTTGAAACTAGCCGGAGGTCTTTTTCCAGTGTCTGCCTCTTTTCGTTGACCAAGTCTCTCTAACCTGCAGGCTCAAGCCCCCTGGGACAGGGGCAAGCAATTCCTGTGGGTGGGGCTGACCTCCTGCCGGGCTGATGTCATTTAGTGGGGATTGGTTTGAGTGACTAATGGCTACTGCAGCCCAGGGGAGTGAACTGGCTCTGGGGACCTGTCTGGTGCTACACCAGCTGGCCCCTGCCCTCCCCCTGGCCTGGGCCCAGGGCAAGTGCAATGGTGAAAAGGATTAGTCTAGGTTGCAACTTTCTCAGTTCTTGTATAGGAGATGGAATGCAAAGGGAGCATCCAAGTGCTCATTCTATGTAGAAGGTCTTCAACTACACACTAGGTCTCAGGTCCTTGGAAGGGGAAACGCAACAGGAGACTTGGGAGGGAGTTTGAATGTCAATGATGTCGTTGTCTTAGCTGTAATCCCCTTGTTGCGATCAATAAAAAGTCACTATGCATAGAACACTGAGAATGAGGGCACTAAGAGAGCCAAAGCAAAGCTCTTACTCTAAAGGACACATAGTGTCTTTGGGGAGACGAGGTACCCACGAGTGAAGAGGACCACACAAGGTGTGCGACTAAGCTGGTCAGAGCAACACTGAGTAGGTGTTCTCACAGCCAGAAGAGGGCTCATCTCCCTGCTTGAAATGCCACCCCCATATCTGTCCACTTGGCAATTTTCTATTTTTTCTTCAAATTCACAAGCAGGGTTAGTTACTCTTGTCTCCCTGTTCCCATAGCAAGTGTTATATTCTTACAACACAGCTTAACAGGGTTGTTTTTTTCTATCCTCACCCGAGGACATGCTTTATCGATTTTAGAGACAGAAGGGAGACAGAGGGATGGGGAAATATCGACAGTTGCCTCTCGTGTGTGCTGTAACCAGAGCTGGATCCTGCAACTTAGGTGTGTGCCCTGACCGGAAATAGAACCCGCAGCCTTTTGGTGTGCGGGCAACACTCCAGCCAGCTGAGCCCCATGGGGCCAGGGCACAACCTATCAGGTTGTTCTAAAACTGTTTACAGATTTGTCTCCTGCTGACTGTTCATCTCTTTGAGGTGCAGGAATCTTGCATATTCATCATTAAATCCTCAGAATCCAACATTGTGCCTGGCACATGGCAGGGGCACAATAGTTGCTTGCTGAAAGAAGGATTCAGCAAATGAACAAATGAATTGCTAGCTAGTCAAACACAACCTACTCAGTGAGGTTCTTCCTGACTCTCCACAGTTCATCATTCCCTCCACTTTGTCCCTGTGGTGCTTTGTTCCCAGCACTCAGTGCAATAGCATTTCCAACTGTGTTGTCTGCCTCCACCAGGCCAGGAGTCCCTTCCCTGCACAATACCATCCACCTTTGTCTATTCACAGCCTGGTTCAGTGTCCGACAATGTTGTGATTTTAAAGGAAAGAAGGAGCACATGACTGAACAACCAAGCATGGCCTTTGGGTAAATAAGATCTAGATATACAGAGGTTATATGAAATGTCCAGAACAGGTAAACTGATAGAGATAGAAAGCAGACTGGTGGCTGCCAGAGGCTAGGGGAGGGGGTAATGGAGAGTGACTGCCAACAGTAGAGGGTTCCTTTTGGGGTCAATGAAAATGTTCTAGAGTTAGATATTGGTGACAGTTGCACAATTTGGTGACTGTACTAAACAATGGACTTTGATATATTTTTAAACTGTGAATTTTGTGATGTACAAATTATATCAATAAAAATGACAGATATACAGATGTACAGAGAAAGAGAAAGGCATTTCACATGGGGCAAAAAAAAAAACTTGGATTGTACTTGAGACTGAACATGTCTCCAGGAGACAGGTAGTTATTTGGTCTAAGCAAACAATTATGTAGGGAAATTAATGAGAAATAGGACTGGAAATGTAGAAGGGGTTACCTCAGCATTTCCTAAATGCTTTTCCTCAGAATATTAGCATTACAAAAATGTCTTAAAAATAGGATTCATGAGTCAAATACATTTTGGAAACACTGCATTCTATATACATATCACTTTGGAGCATTGTAATGCACATTACTTAATGAAAAGTTCTGGGGAATTTTACAGCAAAGAAACTACATACCTTTTTTAAATCCGGGATATGTAGATTTTTATTAACATCTTGTATAATGTAACTTGTGAAACACTGGGCTGGAATGTAAGGGGTTTTGTATTATAAGCTACAGATCTCGGATTTTCTTCTGCTGGTAATGAGAAGTCACTGAAACTTTGTGAGAAGGGAAGTGATATGATGAAACTGAAGCTTTACTGGGATTGAAATGCCAGTGGTGTTTACAATAGACCCAAGTGAGAGAAAACACAGACAGCAAGATCTGTTTAAATCTAAGGATGAAGTGAGGAGGGTCAGAACTCAAATAGTGACAACAGAAATTGAAACATGCGAGTAAACTTGATACAGAGAATGGTAAGCTATGTCAATGACAGATATCATATGACCTCACTTATCTGTGGAATCTAATGAACAACATAAACTAACAAATGAAATAGAAATGGAGGCACGAGAACAGACCAACAGCTGTCAGAGGGGAGAGGGAGGCAGAGGCTGGATGAAAGAAAGTGAAGGGGTTGGACAAAGAACATAAACACATGACCCCCAGACACAGGCAACAGTGTGGTGATGACCAGGAGGAGTGGGAGGCAGGGCTGGGTGAAGGTGGGCAAAGGGGGAAGGGATGGGGACATCTGTAATAGTATCAATTAAAAAAATGGCTTTTAAGTATATAGTTTGAATGGCTGAGAGAATGCTGATACTGGTGAAATGAGAAATTGGAAAACTAGCCCTGGCCAGTGTGGCTCAGTGGGTTGGGCATCATCCTGCAAAGGGAAAGGTCCCGATTGGGGATGGGTGAGAGGCAGCTGATAGGTATTTCTCTTTCTCTCTCTAAAAATAAACAAATAAAATCTACAAAAAACTGAAATGGGAAAGAAATGTTTCTGAGGATATGGGTCAAAGATAGTAAGTTCTGTTTTAATTATGTTGGAATTGAGGCAACTTTGGAGATATCATACAGGCTGTTGCAGATATGGACCAGAACTCAGGTAATGGTTGAAATCACTTTAAGAACAGAGCATTGAATATAAAGATTGAAGGAGCAGAGAATATTGGAAATGTTCATAGCTGGGTAGAAAGAGGAACAAGTCACACAGAGGAGTGATGAGAAAAGACAGAAAACAACAAGAGGTTGCTCTTTTTGCTCTCTCTGGCAGTGTTCACAAGCTTTACGGCCATGTCTTGCTCGATGGATGATTACAATTTTTTTAAAGTATATTTTATTGATTATGCTGTTAACAGTCATCCCATTTTTCCACTTTGCTCCCCTCCACCCAGTACCCCTAGAATCCCCAGTATCCCCATTCCCTCCAGCAATTCCACCCCCTTTAGTTCATGTCCATGAGTCCTGCATGTAAATTCTTTGGCTTCTCCATTTCCTATACTATTCTTAACATCCCCCTATTTTGTTCCTACCAATTATGCTTCTTCTTCTTCTTTTTTTTTTTAAGATTTTATTTCATTATTTTTAGAAAGAGGGGAAGGGAGAGAGGCAGAGAGGGAGAGAGACATCAATGTATGGTTGCTTTTCACCTGCCTCCAGCCACAGACCTGACTGGAGACCTGGTTTGCAACCTGGTTATGTGCCCTGGCTGGGGAATCGAACCTGCGACCCTTGGGTTCACAGGCCGGTGCC